>WBMV01000951.1:152013-183110 GCA_013396655.1 Campylorhamphus procurvoides | reverse complement strand
AAAAAAAAAAAAGAAAAACACCAAAAAAACCCCCAAACCAACAAAACAAAAACACCAAGCAAAACACCCAAAAACCTCTCAAACACTAACAAAAGTAAAAACAAATGCAGCTGCAGACCAGCTGGTGTGATGACTTGCAGCACAGCTAGTTAAGATATTATATTTAACACTGTTAGCCCTTCCAAGGTTGATCCAGCATTTCTGAGATTGGCATGACCTCCCTCAAATGTGATTTTTGTATGGATTCCCTGTCAAGCATGTTTCTTTTAAATGTGATATATTTCATCAGGTTTCTGAGAGTTTATCGGGTTCTTTCAAGGAAGCAACAGGCTTAATAAAAGAACATTAAACCTAGAGTTAGACCGAGACCGAAAATTAAGGAAGCCAACCAAGTGATGAATAGGAATCCGTCTGGAATATCAACGAAGTTTATTTGTCAGTTCTGTAGTTATTTCTGTATCCATTACTGCACTAACAGTGCAGACGTTTTAGGCTCCAGGAAACTTGGTGGGAGAGGGCCTGTTAAGGCAACTTGAGTGCAATGAAAACAGCCTGCTTCTCTGCAACCATTTCTGGTCTTTCTAGGGAAAGTAACTTTCTCTGTATAAGCAAGACTCTAAATAGCTTTCTTCTGCATTCCAAGTACAGTATTGAAGTAACTAGCCTTTTTTGGACAAGGCATTGTAATGTGAATTATTGGCATGTATCATTTGTGGGTTTTTTCTGCCCGAAGTAATTGAATATGTGCTTATCTTTTAGGATGGCCCAGATTCTGCAAGAAGGAACAGAACAAAGCAGGAAAGTGCTTGGCTCTTCAGGCTGTGGTATAGCTTTGACCATAAGTATCCTTTTGAAAACACAACTTAGCTTCAGGGCATGAAATGTTCATCTTTTTCCTTTCCATGTATGTAGCCTTAAGCACTTGATCTTTCTCCTGTTTGACTATCTCAAGTATTTGACAGGTTCAAGACACAGAACCGAAGACTGAACTCACTGGCTCAGCAGACAGACCTTTCCTTTCTCTAATGTGTGGTATGTGGCACCTGCTGGAGGACACAAACCAGTCAGTTCTAGGAGCTGAACTTCCTTCCTAAACAATAAGCTAGCTGACTAACTATTTCAATTTCTCTTGTTTGTTCTGCTAATCTGTTCTCATCTTCACTAATGCTCACAGAGCAAACTAGTTTTCCAGTTCATTGTACATGTTTAAGTCTCAACTCCTTGCTCTGTGGAGCCATTTGCTTTTGTAATGCGGTCCCCAAATCTGTGGTTAATTTCTGTAGAGGAAGTTCTGGAACTAAAAATCTACATGAAATCCATCTTATCTTCTCAAGTATGGGTGTTAAAGCAGAGTGTCCCTTTGCGTATATAGTACCATAGAATCTTTCTGAAGCTGTTATTATACTATTTAATGTGCTGGTTTAAAGGTAAAGTGACGGGAGAAATGAACTCAACTCAAAAAGATATTACAAATCAGACTTACAATTTAATAAAAATATTACAATAAATACAATTATACAGAGAAAAAAGATTGGGTTTGACCCACAAAAAACAGATGTATAACCCAGCACCCTGGGGGCATGAACAGAATGGTGTTCATTAGCCCCTGTGCTGAGCATCATGTGGTACCCCCAAGTGCAAAGTAAAAGGGAAGGAAAAACCTGTTGGTGAGGTCACAGTCTGGTTGAGAATGGCAGACAGTCCTGTTGAGGTTCTGGTCCTCCTCTGGATCCCATGAGTGGTCCCCGAAGTCCCCAAACCCCAAGATTATATATGCTCGGGTTCAGATGGGAATGCCCAGTACCTGCCCCAGGGTGAGCAGTTTCACAGTGGGTGATTTAACTCTGTGAGTCATGGGATATTTTTGGAGTCTTTTATGGCCCATTAGCAGATGTGACTCCTCAGGCTGGGTGTGAAGGTGCTAATGACTCCCCGGAGGGGAGTTGTCATGGCTGAGTCATTGGTGTGAAGACAGGAATGATTCCCTATCTCACAGGGTCCCTTAACACCCAGCTTGTAGCCTGAGGGGGGTCAGGTGTGCCCTGGGCAGCTGCTGCAAGTGGTCCATTATGGACAGTTCATCAGAAATAACATAGTGGGTGTAGAATACCCGGTTTTGGTTACACTCACACAGTGATAAGCTGGTCCTAACTGCGGTAACTAGGACACTTAGCCTTATTTAGGCTTCTGAGCAATTTTTGTGTAGCAGTCCTGTCTTTCATGCCTTTTTTTTTTTATATACTTAATATACTTAATCAGTATGTCATGCATGCACTCCTCCTTAACAGCTTACATTCACTTAGTGAAAATGGCAAAGACAGTCTTGCAGCCATGACAAGTTTCTTATACCCACAAACACAAATAAATTAAAATTCTTCTTTCCTAGTAATTTCTGGGGTAGTTAAGTATACAAAATTACCTGTGACATGGCCTTAATTTTGTTGCAGGTTGCATCTGAGGAGTGAGGCTTTTCACTGGGGTCTTGGCCATTGTTTGATGAGAGACTTCTGGACAGGATGGAGCACAGTGGTTTCCTTCCATGCCTTGTGCATGAAGCTTTCCCATCCAGGCAAGCCCTGGTAGTGTGTTGAAAGCATTCAGATCCCAATAGGATCTTGCTTCTTTGGGATAAAATCTCTTTGTGAGCAAGGCTTTCAGATGCAGTAGTATTGGGCCATAGCCCAGAAAGAAATGTATATGCTAGTTTAAATATTCATAAATGCTAGCAATTTCAAGTTAACCCTTTGAGTTGTAGTGGCTGCTGTCAAAGTGCATCAAAGTCTATTTTTGTTGTTAAAAAAACCCAACAACAAAACACAAATTTTTGGTGTTAAGAGCATGGAAGGATCTAGCTGTGGCTGACTGCTTCTCTTTCCTTTTTAAGAAGGAAAGCGGAGCTATCCTCTTCCCTGTCTTTACAAAAGGGATGGGCCTGATAAAGGAAGGAGGAGTTGGCACCTTTGACTTCCCTTGGCTGACACTACCATGAGTTCAGTCCCCAGCAGCTGCAGCAAAGGCAGAGGGGAATGTCTGGAGAAAGTTACAGCCTAACAACCTCTTTGACAGAAACTTAAAGGATGCTGATAGTGCATTTGCTTTTCTTAGTGGTGACTAGCAATCTTTAGGAAAGGTTTCTGTGAAGTTTGTGCCAAGGAAACTGACGTCCAGAGGAAGAACTGTGTGTTGGAGGTAAAAACCTACTCCTTCTGTTGCAAGGAGGCATTCAGACAAACATTGACTGGGTCGGCTTGAATTGCACAGATGGGATGATCTTTAGAATTACCACCTCTATATCCATGGCTAAATGTCGAAGTATTTTTTCTGATGCATTCACTTGGTTTCTGGGTAGAAAGGCAGATTGTCTCAAAAGTCAGTCTTTGCAAGGAACTTAACTTGAAAAAGATGTGAGTAAGCGATGGCAGTGTGCTCCAATGCTGGCTACTGCCTGCAGAGCTCTGTACACATGGATAAGCAGGAACTTCATTCCTGTGGAATGCAGAGTTCATTTAATGTCGTGGGCTGTTCCCTGGGTTCACCCACAACCGTTAAACATGAAGAAAACTGCAATTTTGATGAAGTACCAGATGTCTTTTCCTGAGTTTGTTTTCTTACAACTGAGCTGCTGCGTGCCTGTCTGCCACAGGGCAGCATGGAGGCTGGCAGGTTAGTGCAAGGGCCAAGTTTGTTTCTTTCCAGGAATGGGTGTAACCACATTGTTAGTGAAGGAGGAAAGCAGGAAACATAACTCTGCTCAAGCGGAGACACTGTGCCAGGCTCTGCTAGGGAGGAGGGATAGCTCTCTTCTAGAACAGCCCCTTTTTTAACCCCCTCTGTCCCCTAAGCACGCTCATCTGTCGGAAGGATCAGGGAAACTGTTATATTCAAAAATAGACTTGATTCTCTCTGTGCTTAGAGTCCAAGGAAAGTAACTAGAACATCTGCAAGATATAAATTTACATTTAAAATAATCAGACTGACTTGTGTGCCAGTCAAGATCAACATATTTTTTGATTCCTGAGCATTTTTTCAGGTATATCATCAGTCTGGAGTACTCATGTGAACAAATACAGATTTAACTGGGAGCGGACCTATGAAAAGAGGTGTAAAAACACCTTCCTTTCCCACCCCCATGTCCTCTCAATGCAATCTAAGTAGCATTGCTTTCCTTCCGTGCTTGTATTATGTGGTTCTTACCACATGGTTTTCCCTTTGTCTTTCAGAGGCTGTGTATTGTTATGTGTATGTGTGCTGCAGAAATGTCTTTGAGCCTTACTGGTTGCACCTCTATGGCTCAGTAAGCAGCTGGCAGATCAGTTGGCTATGTTGCTTTGAGGATGTTGGATGAGCAGCATCTCTTTATTTCCCTATGTTGAGCCACACAGGAATGTCACCTTGACACCATGCTTCCATCTTCAGAGCAGAAATACTTGGACCTTTTAACACTAAAGCACTTGTACCTTTACTTGCTCCTTTTCACTTTAGAGAGCCCAGAAGCTGGAAACATCGGAGCTGTGTGAAACACCTAAGAAGAGAGTTAGCTAGTTGCCCTTGCAGATGTGTGAGTAAGGAGACTGCTCTTGAAAGGAACAAAAGGAAAATGTTGGGGAGATGTTTTGTGTACAATTATTGAGTTGCAGAGTTCAAAGGCAGAACCTCATTTATGTACAATCGTGTTTTTATTTTCAATAGTGGTTGTCAAGCAATGGTGTGTTTTCCTTAACTACGTAAGTTATTTAAAGCCAATTCTCACTCACAGTGGCCCTCCATTGACCACAACTCTGCCCAGCTGGTGTGGCCTGATAGCCCGCTGTCTGACAAGTCCCCAGGTTTATGAGGTAAGTAGAACAACTCAATACCTCTGTGCTTTGTTTTTTATTTCTTTAACTTCAGCAAATCAGTGTTTTTCTTTTCAGGCATTTCTGGTTTCAGCTGGTCTGATAGACATACTATAAGAAAGTACTGGTTTGTCCTAAGCAGAAAAGATTAAAGATTCTCTCCCCTTAGACAACAGCTTTTGTTGGTAGAAATCAGAAATTATCTTGTTGCTCAAATACTACATTAAAAGATTATATTTAAGTATATTGGAAAATTACAGGCCTAGTCAATAACCCAGTTCAGTGAATCACTTCAAAATAGTCAGTCCCTTCTCAGCAATTTTGGACAAGGTTCTTTCCCTGTTACTGCTAAACTTTGAGGTCTCCTTAGAGAAGTCCCTGACGTGTTTAGCCATGTCAGGAATCAATGCGGTAGAGCTTCCCTTCATTGTTTTCACTGTGAAATTTGAGATCACATTTCAAAAACCATTAATCAATTGCTTATCTAAGCCTAGCAGGTCACTCTCTTCTTTACAGCTATGTCTTGCAATAATTAATGTTCCATTCTCCTATTACCCTTGCAGGACCCTGATGGGTGTAATTCCTGTCTGTGCAGTGCTTCTGAAATCTATAAGCCACTTGTAAATAAAGCCATAATACTATGTGGGATGTCTCAAATTGCAGGGTCTCTGGGATGTTAATATCTCTGTTATGTTCAAGTAGTCTTGCACCAGTTTTCTATTAATTCTTTCCTAGACAGTTATGAATCCCACTTCCAACTTCAAAATACTTCCATGCATTTCTTTTTGGGTATCATTAACATCTTACTTGTACCTGATAGAAAAATTTCAGAGAACTTTGAAATGTCTGTTGCATATTTGGAGCTATTAGCAATGCAAGAAATGGGCCTTTTTCCCTTCTTTGCAATGTCACTGGAGGTCTTAAAACAGATCTAGGCTGGAAGGCATCCATCAGACCAATCATCCTACTTTTGTGTTGTCCCTGTGCCCGTCTATGTATGATCTTATAAGAGGAACTGTCCAGTAATTGAGAATCTAACCAGAATGAGCATGCAAGCTTGGGCTTTTATTTTCTCTAATGGTTGTGCTCTTTTTCCTCTTTACTCATCACTGTTAGCTATAACCACATGTGGAAACTTACTTTTTCATTGGATTAGTTCTGTGACACACGCAACATGGAATGTTAACTTCATTAAACATGCTTGTAAGGCTGCATACTTTGTTGAGGTGTATAACATGAAACTTTCACATTGTACTCTCTTGTTCCTATTTCTGCACTTAGTCCATTGCTGCACTAGTCTTAGGAAAGAATATAATTCTGAGGTTTTATTTCTAGCTTCTTTTCAAGATTTCTGAACCCTGCAATTGCTTTATTGCTTTCTCTTTCTTTGTGTGGCTGGCTTTGGTACAGCACTTGGCTATGCCATTGTTTTACTGGCTAAAAAGCCATGGATTTTTTTGCCTTTCTATTCAAGTACAGGTAAAGCAATGTCTTTGTGGGGACAGAAACCACTTGGAATAGTTGTGCCTTTGTGAGGTATTTTCAGAAAACTTGAATGGTACATCTGTGAGAATTAAAGATGAAGACTTTGAGTTAAGCAAAAAAAGGTCTGTAAATTCGCAACAGAATATAGCATAGCTGGGAAATATTTCCCAAACATGTATTAAATCCTGGATTTCATTTAGATGCATGTCTGAGTTATGACATCTGCATAGAGAAGTAAGCATACACCTATGTAGCTGTATAGACTGTATCTTTGTGTTCAGCTTTTGTTGTTGGTTTGGGTTTTCTTCCCCCTCCTTTGGCTTTATTACAACCTTATTTAGAATTCACTTTCACTTCCCTGAGTGGGAGTATGTCTTTTTAATTAGATGCCAAAGGAAGGTTCAAAGTCTGAAAGCCAAATGATCTTATTACATAGTCCACCCACCACTTATTTTTAAGTATGAGATTGCATCCTCTAAGCTTGAATCTGCACAGCATACATGTAAGGCTCTGACTCAGCACACAAGGATGAGCTGCAGTAGATTTTTTTCCAGACAAGATGTTACTATTCCTTGCTGATGTTCTCCTGCTGTCTCAAGTCTGTGCCACTAGACTCACCATTAAGTGTTTCCAATTCAGTCACACCACAAGTTGGAACTTACAAGCATGAAAAGTCGCTGCAGTTAGGAGTGAAATTTCAAAAAGTGTAATTTTAAACACTATTTTTCTCTCCTAGTGTTGTCTTCAGTGCATGATCAGTTAGCAGGCCTTTCCAATTTATCCCAAACTAATGTAGATCATTTCCTTTCCTTTCCTTTTTGAAACTTTCAGTAATTCCCTGTTCCATCAGCTCTTTCTCCGAGTTGGAAGAAATATTCCTGGGGATTTTTTTATTTTTTCGTTGCTTGTTTGCTCAGGGGTGTGTTTTTGTGTTACACACTCTCCCACACTGTTTTTTTCAACTTTAGTTTTTGCACCATATGCAGTTTGACAACTTGTTATGGAAGTCAAGGGAATTGAATTAATTTATAAGTATGCAAGCCCAGTGAAAAAACCTGACTTGCAATGAGGATGTAACTCTAAAAATGGGTGAGAAAACTGTTCAGCTATGCTTCCCCTTTCCTGTTCCTTAGTGATTCTACCTTCACACAAAAACTGTTTAGTTTCCTTGGTGAATTTAAATTCAGCTGAGAAAGAGAGAAATGGTAAGCAAGGCATCAGATTTAAGTTGTAATATATTTGGTATGCATGCTAGTTGATGCTTTTGTTTAGCAGCCACGCGATAAGTAAATTCTGGTGCAAGTTTTGTCATCTGTAATGCCTGTGTTGTATTCAGCACCAGCATTTGTGACAACTGCCAGCATTTAGCTCATGCATTGAACTCTAATTGTGCTTATTTTTACATTGCCCTGGCTTTGTAAGCGATAACTCATTTTAAATAAGCTTTAATAGTAAAAAACATCTCCAGCACGCATTCTTAGGAGCATGAACAGATTTTACCCCAAATAAGGCAGAGTGCAGTGAGGTCCCTCAAGGTTATAGTCAGTACATCAAAGCAAAATTCAGGGTTTTTCAGAGTTTTGGATTTAGGTACTTAGACATTCTAGTTGGTCAGTTCAACTAGTGAAGTTCAGACCTATGTTTTCTGAGTGAATTGAAGCTATTCCTACAGAACTGTATGGGACTGCAGAGGCCTGTTTAGGGTTATTCTTGGACGTATTTCAAGTCTCCAGGGATCTACTTGGATACATTTCCTGTCTTTCTTGAAAGAATTGTTAATGCTGCATGGAACACAGTAGGTTTATTCCCCCATCTTCTTTGTTTGCAAACATAGTAAGTCTGTATACTACATGGGATTGTTCATGGAGGTTTTCTGGGGAAATATATGAAATAAAGTGCCTGCTGCTTGCAGTGCTATTCAGAAACGAAATCTTTAAAAGGAACTTGGCTTGTACAAGGCAATGTTTGTTCACTACCTTGAGTGAAAGCTAAGTGTTTTATCTGTAACCGATCATTTTTATGTACATGTAAGTATAGCCTCGGACAAACCAGCAAAGACTGAGGTTAGGACTTGCCATATAATATAAAGCCTGTGGCCCTTTGAGCATCATGCTTCTAAGAGCTTTCCAGCCTTTGGGGGAAGTTCAAGTGGAGTGTGTTCTTACCAGTTCCTTATCTGATAGGTGGCTGCAACGACTCTCTGTTCAATAGCACTGTGGAGACAGGAGGTGCTTTGGGAGCTTGTGGCAGCCACTTCACATGTGGCCCTGTTATTGCAATACCTTTTGGTGCTCTGTTAGCCCTGCCCTTTCCCTCCTTAGTACATCTCCAAGGGCAAGCACCATGAAAGGGAACATATGATAGAGCTGCTCAGCTTCTTCAACTTCTTAAAATGTAATCAGCCAACAGTCACAAATTGCCCATTTTTTGCTCATTTTTCTGCTTTTCATCTTTATTTGAATGTCTCTTCTTCAAAACACTATATCTGGATATCAGATTTTCTTAAACAGGTTACTATTTGGTGTACCTTTTTTAATCATTTTGGTCTTGTTCCTCAGATTTTTACTTTTTTTTGTAACTAAAAGCTTGTAAAGGCTATTTCTGCCAACCCTAGCCAAACTCTTTAAATCCCACCTTTTCTCTTTTTAAAATGGTGCCAGTAGTTCAGTGTTTTCTTTATGATCCAAGAAGGCAAGTGTCCTAAACTGTATTTGTTCTTGGGGAACAGTACTCTCTATCACATTAACCCTGTCACTAAAAAGCAATGGATGCAATTTGGATGCCATGAAGATCCTGAGAAATTAGCATTCATTGTATGCAGGGCTTGTCTTGAACCCAACGCTGAACTGCACCGCATCTTTTGTTGGTTTTGGCAAACTCCTGTCCCCTCTTCCAGTCTTCATTAGTTAAATATTCTGTATCATCTAGAGGCTTCTGCTGCTTTATTTTGGCTGATTATCATTCTGACATACTGACAGGAAGCATTCCCAGGAAGTTTTATTTAGCCAGGCACTACTGCATTTTTCATCATGGATAGGTTAATCAGCATTTTCAATCACCAGTGCCCTGAACTCCTGTTCTGCAGTAGAGGCAGGGCTTTCTGTTCAGGCCAAACACAAGCATCCTATCTCACTCCCTGTGCTTTCCTTCCTTTGCAGCAATGGGAAAAAATTATGTATTTTGAGAACGTAGCCTGATCAGTGTCCAGCCTCCTGAGGAGAACAGCAATACACACACTTATATTTCAGCTCCTGCTAAGCAGTACAGAGCTATTCATGTGGAGAAATAATTGCCTTCAGTCGCAAGGAAGCCAGTTTATAATACTGATAGAATTTTCTTCAAATATAAGGAAAGCCCATTTTCTGATCAATTCAGCCATTTTGCCTTTAGCCAAGATCCTGTCAAACAGGAGTGGGACATGGTACAATTGCTTGCTATTGTAACTATGCTGTGTAGACAAATTGTTTTGTTACACTTCAGCAATTTCTAGTCTCTGACCATATATTTAATTCCATTTCTGACAAATTCACAGGGGTTTGTGAGCCACTTTCTTAAATGACTTTGGAAAAGAAAATGTATCAAAACTAGTTACAAAACTATGAAGCAAGCACTTTCTTGTATCAGACTTTTTTATTGCTCAGCAGCATTCCCAAAAACCAGGTCAAGTAGTAATTCTCTATTTAGTAGCAGGTAAGAGTAAGCAGATAGTTTGGAAGAATATTGTTAGTTCTTGATGTATAACAAAAAATTGTTGAAAAATCCATGAATATGAAAATTTTGGCCCTAACAAGCTTTTACCAGTTTCCATGAAACTTTTACTAATGAATTTGACTAATGAGCAATAGATGCAACTCTGAGTTTGTATCTCAAGTGACTTAATTGTCCTTGGTCTCCAGTCTCTTTCCTGTATTGCCTTCTAAACTGCCCTGTAAAACCCAGTGTGTACTGTTCATCTCTCCTGTATCTCTTCTGGTATACTTCCAGTGCTACTAAATCCCAGGTTACCCGTTTCATAACCCAGTTCTCGGCTTCAGCTCCCCCTCATCTCTCCACAGCAGCAGTAATTATACAGGGATCAGTAAGCTGATTTGCAAACACTGGGTTCAAGGTTATTTTTAACCGTTCTTAATGTGGAGCCTTACTGTTTACTGCTCCTGTATTGATACATGGGTAAATTCTTGTGTTTGGTTACTTTCTGGGCAAAGAAAGGTGCTGTGCGCTGTACAAAGATTTTTTTTTTTCTCTCCAGAATCAGGAACAGCTTAGAGAAGAGGATTCTGATTTCATTCTGAATGATGGTGACCTTACTGTGACATTTGGTGATACAACAATAACTGCAAATGGTTCTTCTGGCCCCCATACAGCTACTACTAGCCTTGATGGCAGGAGAACAAAAAGTAGTTCAGAGGAAGCACTGGAACGTGATTTGGGAGCAGCAGATCATGAAGTAACAAGCAGGGGTACCCGGCTAGTATTTCCTCTGGAATACAATGCATGATTACTGACTCAGTAAAAATAACTCTTGCTCTGTGAATGGATCAAGGAAGACTGCAGGCCACTGTGTCACTTGAGGTGGGGATGTTTATTCAAACAAGTTAACATGCATAAGTGGTTTTACTAGGGTCTGAAGATGTCACCTATTTTATACTCAAGATGCTGACAGTGGGGTTTTCTAAATGTCTCAAAATAGATGAATGAGAAAACTGATCATTCTCCTCTTTTTCAACCACATATTGAATCCAAGTATAACTAGCATGCTGCAATTGCCTTGTTCAGCTGCAGCAGCTCTCTCTCTGAAGAGAGGTACATGAAAACATTGTCACAGAACTGAGCTTGTCTTGGCTTAGCTTGGGAATGTGGGAGAAGAACTATAAACTTCATAACTACTATGAGACATAAAAGGATGTGTGTGTATCTGAATGTGGAGAGATCCATTGTTACCTTCTCTCCTGAGGTTGAGGAAACTAAAGTGAAGTAGGACAGAATACAATGGGGCTACAGATGCATTGAGTGAAAGACTGAGGAATGTTACTGCAAGCTGTGCTTAATATATTTCAGGGAAAAAAGGGAAAAGAAGATTTCTTCGCTCGCCAGCTGTTTAAATAGGAAGGCAATGGGAGCCACTTGTCCCTTTAGCTTTGGGCAACTTGACTATTACTATTAACCTAACTTCTAGTGCCTCAAAAGAAAAACATCCAGCTTCCTGTGGTCTAAGATGCACCTGACCCAACACAAGCTTGGAGCCAGGCTCTCTTGGGTAGCAGTCATGAAGTAAAACTTTCTTTCCCTTAAGGTTCTTAAATCATATGAGAATAGTTGAAAACTTGGGTTGGGGAAAACAGCAGATAGGAGGAGGGAGGAAAAAAGAGAGAGACGCAGTATTGAACTTGCATGGAACCAAGAGGTTTCATATTTCTCAGAAGAATCCATGGACTCTGCTTACAGTTCTCTTGTGCGATAAACAGCAAACATCTAATTAAACAGAAAAACAAATACTACTGGCTTTACCATTTGTGACTATCCTAAAAAATGCTGTTTACTCCTGTTCTCTTTCGCAGAGTAGATGTGAAACTTCAGTGGGGCATTGCACAACAGCATATAAGCTACAGAAGTGATGAACTGTACTATCATCTTAAATGTGAAAAGGGAAAAATTTCTGATTAGTATTTAGCCCACTTACACGTAGGCTAGCTTTAACTTATTGCTAAATGCTTTTTAATTTCCATATGAGGAGATAATCATTGTCTTTGCCAATAGCTGAAAATGTATGCTTTGAAGAGCAGTTCAGCTGCTTAAAGCATGCTAAAATGTGATTTCATTCTCATGTCTTAAAAAGATTTATTTTTTTAAAGAGTTCTGTGGCCCACTAATGTGATGTAATATCAATTTGTCCAAAAAGTGTGTTTTTCTTGCTGACATTTCAGTTGTTCCTCTCATAAAATTGTGTGTGAGTAAATACCCACTCTGTTTTTCCTTAGCTATTAAACTTATTGGGCTAACCTTGTTACGTGAATTTACTGCCGCAAAGAAACATTGCGGTCGTGTTGTCTAGTCTGCTTTCTTTCACGTGTGTCCTCTAATGAGTGATCTACCTCCTTGTCTGTCCCTACAAGGTAAATTTGTAAAGGGCATTGGTCTGTAATGACTGTCTCACATTATTAAGAAAAGAGACACAAGGAACCCAGAAGTCCTTCTGTGGAAAAACTGTAAGACCAGTATATACTGAGCTCTGTTCTTAAATGGTGAAGAGTAACAAACCCTGAAGATTTCTGAGTAGAACAACTGTTTTTCAGAGCTACTCGTGTTTTGCACAAAAAAGTAAATTCCTTTTGCTTCTCTGGGACTACAGGCAGTCTATCAGTTAAAGCTGGGGCTGTATGAGCAGATCCTGTGACTGCTAAGAGCAGTCCTACAACCAGGGGCACGACACTGGATTTTTGAGGGTACTTTCTGTGAGAGGTGTTCAAAGCGCTGCTGGCGCTGGCTCCAGGAGTAGCTCTGATGCTCTGACCTCCAGTTATCAGAAAGGGGGAACGCTATGACAAGTGTTTATGCTGTGTGTTACATGTCTGCTATGCAGTGTAAGCTGGCTTTTCTGATAAAGCCTGAACAAGGGTGAAATATCACATACTTGGTACTTGACCAAGTCTAGCCCTTTTCCAATGATGCAAGTTTTATGGTCTATGAAAAGACAAAAAAAATTATTTAATTTTACACTGAAGGAATTGCCTTTAGGGAAAGGACTGCAGGAATTTTAACTGGAGGAGACGAGGAAAAAAAATTTTTTTGGCTGAACTTCCAAAGAGCTGATCTGACGAGATACATAGCAAACTTAAAATGATGTCTACTATTAACTAAATGATAGCTATGACGTTTTACTCCTGGGGGAAGGGAAAGACCTAATAGTAGGAAGTCTAGCAACTTTAATAGATAACATGAGCAGTTTACAATAGCTAGGAGGCCAGATCCTGTGATTTTAGTCTTTATAATCAGATTGGCATGGAAGGTATGGTCCTTCGTGTGCCATTTCAATTTAACTTCCGTTGCAGTCTCTCTTCCAACAGTATTGGTCAGAGGAATGTCTTTTAGTCTAATTCTGAACAGTAAACCCCCAGGAATTAATATGGTTCACATGCCTTTCAAAGAAAGGTTCAGTGTTTCTTTTAACTCCAAAGCAGCTCAGTGGAATAACATGCTTGACCTCAGCTTTGGCAGACATGGTCTCTGCTTCTGCACCAGTGTGGGAATGGAATTTGGATACTCAGAAATGTCAGCTTCATGTGCTTTTCTTTAATATCTGGGGAGGAAGACCTTTTTGGAGGAGAAACCAGAGTAGTTACAGATGCATCAGCAGGGAGTATTCCTCTCTCATGACCTACTGGAACTTAGAAGCAAGGAAAGACAAATCATGACCAGGAGGCACAGACCATCCAGCAGAAAAGAAGCCAGTAAATACCCCAGACTGGCTGTAAACAATCTTGGCCATAATCAGTCACAGAAAGTAGGACAGACCTGATGAGTAGGTTAAACACATCTCTAAGAGAAAAACATGTAGATTAACAAATTTAAATGTTCCTAAATTGGAAAATGCTCTTTGTAAGAAGCAGCCCATACAAACCTTATTTGCAGTGCAGGGGTAAGGTCTAGCTTCCCAAGTTTGGGGAGGAGAGTTTAACACAGTGCAGTGAGAAACCACAGATGCTTCTTGGTCAGGAATTTTTGGGAGTGCCCTTCTGAAAAATAACTTCCAGTAGAAATAAGCCTGCAAAGTGAAAGAGGAGGAAAGTGTGGAGGAAACAGTGAATTACAAAGCCAGGAAATGACTTAAACAGGCAGCTTTACTGTGGGAACAGCATTGTAAACAATTGCTATTCTTAATCTTGCAGACCTCAATGCTTAGATACTACATAGGCTTTGTATACCTTATCGTAAAACAAGGGCAGTGGGATAATGCAAAAGAAATAAAACCACCCCATCTTAACTGATGACAAAATGAAAGGCTTATATTAACTTGCTTCTACTCCAGAGCAAGGAGAGTAACTTTGAACTATTTTTAAGGTAACCTCACATCACTACTACGTTTTCTTGAATCTAAAATGCCTTTAGTAATTTTGAAAGTAGTTTTAGGGTAATGTTAGTGTGACAAATATGGAGATGCCTTAAAAAGCGTGCGTACAAACAAACAGGATGTAAATGCTTGTCCAGTCATATTTGAATATGTGTTCCAGACTCAAATGATATTTCATATCTTTTTTTGTTACCAGCAACTTGCATAAGCCTTTACTATGGAAATTAAACAGCTGTGACAAAGTGATTAAATATTAGAATCAGTTCATATTTTCAGGAAATAAAATTATCTCTCTTGTTTGGCTTTATCTTGTCTTTATCTTCTGCTATTTTCTTAATCATATTCTATTTTGCATCACCCCCTGTGGATTTGCAGACCTCCAAAATGCTAGTGGATTTGAAGTTTCATCTAGGGACTGAATGTTAACTGGGAGGGACAGCTCATTATAATTTCTACTAGAATAGAAAATTTATTAGTTGCCTGCACTGTCTCTGTCAGGGAACTTGCTGGTGGAGAAAGGTATCTGCAGGGAGGGAGACAAGCCCTAGCTTTATTAATACCTGGCTAAGTTGGTGTGGACAAAGCCAGTTCCCCTCCCAGGTTCATGTACAGTAGTACAGAGGCAGAAAGGATTTGTATTGGTGCATGTTAAAGAACAACAATCTTTGTCCTAGGAAAATTGAAAACATTTGGTTTAGTTTTACCTTTGGTTAACATGTTTTTTCATTTCATTTTCTGGTGTCCCTAGCTTCCTGTGGCTTTTAACATTTTGGATCTTGAAAGCACCACATATAAACACATTAGATACAGATTTTAAAAAAGAAGGGAGGGAGGCAGAATAGGCTCACTTTTGTGCCTGAGCACAATTTCAAAGCTAGGCTACATTGCTAATGTATGCAAATTTGATTAATTAAATGGCAATAATTTCAAATACTGCAATTAAAGGTCACTTTCCCACTTTTAATTGGAAAAAAACCCTAGATTTGCATTCCCTCAGAGAAAGTGGATGCTCAACTTAAAAGGGTTTTGCTGCAATGTTAAAATACTTAACTTCAGGCTAGAAGAAATAAATTGAATTTATTTCTTAACTAGTAGAGTCTCTGAAGTTGTTATTATAGCGGCAGAGAAGTAGGTCATGCAGCTCCACATTGTAACATATTTATGACTTTTGTTTCCAGATTTTAGTTTAATCAAGTAGCTTATCATCTACTGACTGATTTTGAATTTCTGTCCTAAATTGCTTGGATTGAATGTCTTGATGTTAACACAGATTAGTACCAAAAAGCAGAATACCAGAAGAGAGTCTTCTGGATCACATCAGCCGATTAGTAATAGCTGTTGTGAAATAACAGCTTCCAGCACACAGGGTCACTTGAGGTAAGTTTGTCTGATTTGAGTTTGCAGGATCAAAATTAAAGAAAGGGAGGTAGAATCATATCATCCATAGCTGGTTTTGGTGGAGCAGGGAGAATGTATGCCATCTAAGGATGTCTCAAATTTGCTTTCTTCTTTTAAGGGGGACAGGCTGCTGTGCCTTGCCTTTGCAGTTAATAGGATGGCTGCTACAGGTTTCCTGTTTCTTAGTTCTGGTCTGTTCATAATGCTCAAAATCAGAAGCAGCATTTAACCTGATTTCTATCAGTTTACCATCCTCATAATTCTTCTCACTTAAAGTATGAACATATCGGTAAGGTTGCAGGAGGTGTCTTAAGGTTACTTCAAACATAAAAACTCAGTAGGTATCCAAAGCATATCATGCTGTCCTGACCACAGCAGTCTCCAGTCTCCAGCACACCCTTGGAGTGTAGATGCTCTGAGCCCTAGTTTGGGAGCTCAGTATCCTAATGAGGTAAAATGGCAAGGGACATCATTTAACTACCAGCAGCGGGTGGGGAAGAGAGAAAAAGCAAAATACTGTGAAAGTTATTCATGTTGTGGTAATAGTAGTAATGGAGAATGGGGAATAAACACCTGCTGGGCTTTCTGCCATTGGCTGATTTGTGTACATACTCAGCTAAACAAACATCCATTCATGTGAATAAGATACTGCAGTAATTTCAGTTTAGTTTGAGCTTCCTGACCGAGGCTTCATCCAAGCATTTCTTTCTCAAGAGAGGAAATGTTAGTGCTGTATGGAAGTAGCAGGTACAAGGTAGAGGAAGCTTTCATGGAGTTGTCTCACGTTGAGTTATACCAATAGCTGCACTGGAACAGATAACCATAGCTGTCATTTGTAGTCAAGTTAGAAATATATAATCTCTTCTTATTTGATTAATAGTAGTGCAAAACTCACTGTGGCTTGATGCATACCTATAAACTTTGTATTTTATCTCAGAAGTGAAAAGGGCTGATACTGTCAGGCCTTTCCTCAAGGCAAAGCTAGCAACTCAGCCCTCCTCTCACTGTGCAGAATAGATCTGAAGTTCCCTTCCTTAAAGTATAAATAAATATTCCCACCTTGGAGCATCCAGCAGTTCCTTCAATACCCTTTTATTACAGGAACATCTGCAAACTACAACTAAATTTATTCTGTGGAGAAATAAAATTGTTTCAGCTGGGTAGAAGAGATGGCAAAGGAAGACCATAAGAACACTGAAGAAATGGGTGTTCCATGGTAGCTTATGGAATTATTGGCAAGGCTTCTACTCACAGTGTGACCTTTGAGCAGGAATGGTCTTCTTCCCAGTGATGTAATCTGAAGGCTTTGCTGTACTTCACATGCAGTAACTCACTTTAATTTCTGATGACAGTGTGATTCACAGAGTCTGCAAATCTGAACATGAAATATTGCAGTTCCAGTTGAGGGATGTGAAACCCATCTTATGGTACTCTTGTTGTCTCATTTCCCTAAGAATAGTTGCAAAGGGTGTCTCCAGTCATTAAGAGATGTTTCACTTTGACTGTACTTTTCTATTCTGATCAAACATAAAGGGTTTTAAAGAGAGTGGAATTTATTTTAGGAGGTAGTTCTTGATCCTTTCCAAGCAGAAAGTTTGGCTGAAGGGCAAGGATGCTCCACTTTTGGGAGTGTGAGTTTATTGGTTTGCCATCACACCGTATACGCAAAGTGACAAGGCAGCACAGATACCTCTGACAGCTTTCAGGGAGAGCAAACTGCCACCTGCTCTGAAGTTCACCCTCTGGTCGAGAAGGGAAGCTCTGCAGTAAGCCTAAAAGTGAGGGGCATATTGGGTTCTACCTTATTAAGTAGGTTTCAGAATCTGTAAATTTGTAATCAAGTGAGTTATAAATTTCAGAACGATTGCTTTATGTGAAAGGAACTCTTCTTCAACATTGCCAACTGTTACCCTGGAAAATTGAGATCTAAGAAAATTACAGCTATTTCCTGCCTCAGCTACAGGGCTCCTTTGTTCAGAAAGCCCAAGAACTGGTGCTTTCAGTGCTACTTGCGTTCAACTTCCTTTCTTTTTTTTTTTGTGTTGTTCAATCCAAGTAAATCAGTCTTCTGTTTTTGCAAAACGTTTTTCTCAAATATACGGGAGTTTCCTTCTAAAAATAAACTTTTTAAGGGTGGTCAGTAATTTTCAGTATGCTAGTATCAGCTGAATATTTGAACTGGATCAAAGAAGGGAGGAGTGGAAATAACAAAAGAAGATGGCGATCAGAATTAAACTCTGCTTGAACAGCTAGAGACATTCTGCACACTGACTTTCTTTGCCCCTGCCACTCCATATATTCTTAAATACAATCAATAAAGAATTCTTATCAGTCTGACATCACTTCTGTTCCAAGACTAGCACATCTCTGCTATGACTGAGTTCAATATTCTCAAAGCAAATGAATTTTGTTAATCCAGTTACTTCACCAAGAGTGAGTTCACAAAGTAAAAACTATTCCTGCTAAACTAATCCACAGTCCAGGACAAAGTGATTTCTGCAAAGCACTTGAAGTAATGTAGGATATGTGTTTTTGAAGTTAGGAGCTGAGGGTTTTTAAGAAAAATAAAAAGTGACAGCTTACAATCAGTTTCTGTGTTCGGTAACACTTGAAAATGTGACTGTTTCTAAATCCATTACATGTCCTGAGCCATTTGATCAATGAAATAAAATTATCAAATCCATCCCTATTAAAAATCTTAAACAAAACCAAGTCTGCTCTCTTGTTATGAGACAATAAATAGAATTTAAATAGTAAATGATTACATAAAATCTGAAAAAAGAAATCATAACATGAGGTAAGACTACAGCTAACTTGATAATGTGCTTTATTCTAGAAAAGATAAGTAAACACGTCTCAGCCATAGAGAGAAACGTGGTTTATTGCATGAAATTTTCCACACCAACTATAGTACTGAAATGTACCTGTCTTCTTCTAGAATTTTCATCCTTGTATTTCCAGCTGTGCTTTTAGTTTTCAAAATACAGTGAGGAAAGGGGTCTTCTCATGCTTTGTCATGCCCAACCTCTCACTGCATGCTGATCATCCTGTACAGAAAATTGTGTCTGTCCTATTACACTGCTGAGTTTGTCTTTTGTGGTGATGATGGGTTTTAAAAAAGCAGTTACACCCAGTAGGAAGCAGAGCTCTCCCGATGCCCTCCACTGTGCTGGAGACAGCCTGCTCTTAGGCATTGGATCAGACAGATGCTGTGGGGTTGGATGAGGCTGTGGAGCTCCAGCCACCTGCTCCCACATGAGTCCCCTGGTACTCAGACCTTGAGAAACCAAGCACCAGCTGGGTTAGCAGAAGAGTGGGATTTGAACTGTATGTATCTGTGAGTCAGTGTCATGGTTTAACCCCAGCCAGCAGCTAAGCCACAGACAGAGGCTCGCTAACTTGCCCCCAGTGGGATGGGGTAGGGAACTGAAAGAGTAAAAGGCAGCAAACTTGTGAGTTAAGATAAAGACAGTTTAATAAGTAAAGTAAAAGCTGTGCACACAGCAAAGCAAAATGTGAAATTCATTCACTGCTTTGCAGGGGCAGGCAGGTGTTGAGTCACCTCCAGGAAAGCCAGCCTCCATCATGCATAATGGTGACTTGGGAGGACAATTGCCATCACATCCTTCTTCCTGCAGCTTTACATGCCAAGCACGATGTTATATGAGCTGGGATATCCCTGTGGCCCATTGGGGGCAGCTGTCCTGGCTGTGTCCCTTCCCAACTACTTCTGCCACTGACTGCTCACTGGTGGGGTGAGGAGCAGCAAAGGCCTCTACTCTGAGCAAGCACCGCTCAGCAATAAGGAAAACATCCCTGTGTTATCAAACACTGTGTCCAGCACAAATCCAAAACACAGCCCCACAGCAGCTGCCTCTGAAGACAATTAATTCTGCCCTAGCTGAAACCAGCTGATTTGGGCTCTTCAGCCAACAGCAGGAGTTTGGGTTTAGACCCCCAGAGAAGCAGCAGTGTTGAGCAGCTTCAGGCAGTGCAAGAGAGGGGAGCCCAGGGTGCACAGTGCAGTTTCATCTAATGGATCATGGGAGAGTCTCCTCAGGCACAAGTAACACCCATGCTGGTTAAACCCTGCTGGAAAAATAAACAGGACAAGATGTGATTTACCCTGGTTGTTGATATTTAGAAAGGGAAGAGAATGCCAGCAAATTTCCGTAGTTCTCCCTTCACTAGGAGGGAATTAGCTGTTGCAATGCTATGGTCAAATGTAAACAAAACTACCCTCAGGGTACTAAAAGCTATCCATAGCTGCATGCTTCAATACAGATGTTATAGCTGTGTGAGGCAGAGGCACCAGTAAATAAAAAAAACACAATATCCAAAAAGCTTTTAAAATGGAAGGTGGTCCAAATTGGGCCTTTAACTTACAAATTCTACAAAGATGGATGTGAATTTTTTTTCTTGTCGAATTTCACACTTTATATGGAGAATAATACTATGCACGTATGAAAGCACTTGGTTACAATATCAACCTAACTTTACCTTTTGGCAGTTATTCCAAAACCTGACTATCAAGTCAGGATGTAAAGGATTTCAAAGGATGCAAACTTTGTGCTGTATTAATTGCACTTACAATATCACAGGTATTCAAATTACTGCTCACAGTTAGATACTTCTAATACTACAGCTGGTTTAGTTTAAGGAGTAACTATCACTTTCCCTAGATGGTTTTTACCTTTACTGGTTTAAACCCACTTAATACTGTAATGAAAATTTCATGGGTAGAGCAGTGATGAAGCCCTGCAGGCATTCAGAAATAAGTCTCAGGAATTATTCTGTAGGGCCCTTGACTGCTTGTGCATTCCCCAGATCAAAGCATCGTTAGAAGATGAAAAAGTTTTATTAATTAAATGTCTAGCTCAAAATTTTTCTAGCTGTTCTGTAACAGATCACAAGAGATTTCTCTCCCACTTATGCCTCGACCTTTTCTTCTATGCAATAATAAAGATTTTTGAAGTAACCTTTATTAAAGGCACAGCCTAACTCTTCTGAAGGACAAGATTTTTGTCATGAGGACTAGGGCATCATTCACCTGCTCTGTAGTGAGTACTGCTCTGTCCTCTCTGCATCTCCCTGCTGAAGACTGCTCCAGGGTCATCCCTCAGGAGCTCTGTGTCTCAGAACTGGAATTCCTCCTGGCGGGAACCTGTGAAGCTGTAGGTACAGGCATGACCAGACACACTTCAGCAGCTCCAAGCAACTTGAAATGCAGTTTAGAAATAAGCCAAATTTATGCAGTCTTAAAACTGCTCACTAGCTGCTTCCTTCAAGGTTAGCATCACCAGTTTACAAACAACATGTTAACCTTTGGTGGGGAGCTAAAAGCAGCAGGATGGTTATTTTCCAGTGCAGCAGTATCAAGGAAGCTACACACAACCTCTCTTACTAGCCAAGATTTTAACTCCTTTCTCATTAAGGAACAAAGTTTTAGAAATATAGGCTAGGTACTATTATTATTTCCCAATCTGGATATAACCACTTTAATTGTAAGTTCTTAGAAGAGTCAACTAGCCCAATTAGCCCAAATACTTATAAAGAATTTCCAGAGAATCAATAGGAAGATATGGTTTCAAATTTACAATTTAAAGTGCAGAACAAAATTTACACTAAAGCAACTCCTCATTTGCCACAGAGCATAACCACAGTCACTCACTTCATCAGAAATAAGCAAATTAAGGTTGGGTCCTGCTTTCTATCGGTTTCCACATCTTAGACATATAAACCTTTGTGAATATCCAAACCCAATTTTCAGGTAAGTAAAAGCACCTCTTTTCATGCAAGAAATTGAGGCTATATAAATGACGGAAATACTTACCTGGTATCTGATATAGTGGCATCAAGGCAGAAGTGAGACTTGAGAATGGAAGTTGGTCAATATGGAAAGATGAACAAATCAAAGTGTTTCATTGAAACAAAAACTGTAAAATTGTGACCTGAATTGGAAATGAATTGGCTTAAAAGCTGAGTAGTTGGGAGTGTTTGTTGATGTGTAAAAAAAGAATCCTATAATTATGTGCTTGTGACAAGAACAAGTCAGCATAGAGCGATGGCAACAGGCTGTTTTCTGCATCCAATAAGAGAAGCAATGGACATAAACTGAACAAAGAATGATCCAAACAGATGATTGAGAACTGTTTTTAACAGTGGACATACTGACATAATGGAGTAAATGACTGATGGAGGTATGAAGTCTTCATCATTAATGATTTTAAGAACATCTTGGGACAGGTGACAAATGCCCTATCCTCTCAACTCTAAATCCACTTGAAATAGAGCTAAGTATCATTAATAGTTCTTAAACTGGATTTATTAAAAAAAGAGAGAGAGAGAGAGAGAGAGAGAAAAGAAGGGGAGGAACACCCACAATAATTCACTAAAGTCATCCCTTCTCAAGCAGCAGTTTAAATTACTGTGAAAATCCAAGGAAACATTTCCAAACCATCCATCAGAGAGGCCTTTGCTGTACTTGGACTGATCTCCTACAGCCTTTTCCCATTATTTTAACAAGTGCTGCACTTTAAATGGTATCCAGAGCACACCTGAAACTAGTTTCATGCCTGTGCATAAATAAACGAGGGGTTAATCATTTCACAGCTGTATGGCAAAGCATTAAAGACAGCTCAACCACAGCGAAGGCAGGGCTAGGGCTGTGTGGCCCCACACCCTGTGCTTGCTGGCACAGCTGGGATTTCTACCCATTGCAAGTGAACAATCACATAGCCTTTGCCTACACAAACACACCCCACCTTTCCTTTCCCCTCAGCCCCTCTGATCTTGAAAAAACGGGGCAAAAACTACTGGGTTAACGGTGTGGGGTTTGTGCTCTCTTGATTTATTGTACAGCTCCAATATATTTTATTCAAATACTGGCAAAGGCACAACTACCAGATTTCCTCATAGGAAATGTTATGAGACACTATCCCATTGCAGATTACTCCAGAGCAAACTATTTAACAACGTTTCCATGGAAGTCAGCACTGCCTCTTTTTCACAGAGCACAAACAAAATGTACAAAGCTGGGGCTTGGGTCTTCCTGTACATTAAAGCTGATTTTTCAGGAGACTTCAGCATGCTGTACAGAACTTTCCACTAATCACATAGGGCTCCTGGACCACACAGCTTCATATCTTGTCATAACATGGTAGTTAGAACCATATCAGTTCCTTTCTATTTCTAAATTATAGGAGTTGTCCTTTAAAATGAGTTAGCTCTTTTTTTCCATCCTTTCCTGCCATGCTGTTCTCATGGTTTAAAATAAAACCCCATCTTCTTCCAACTTCCAGGCTGAAGTGATTCATTGCTGATGTACAAAAATCTGTTCTTATGCCAGTATTGTTCATAGCTTGATTACCTCTCTCCCACACTGCTGCTGTGCACTGCTGTCCTCTTTCAACCTTGACTTTGAGACTAAATAAACCACATAGCTTGGTCTTCTCCAAGATAGAAACCTGTTATTTCACTTGACATTTCTCTGTATCTCTTAAAAATATGAATTCATTCCCTTGGGACTTGGATGGCTAGGACAGAGAACATGTTAATGCCACCATACATTTGCCCTTTTCACAGCTAGCTCACTCAGGGGTTGAGTCACTCAGTCTATGAGCCACTGATGCCCCCTGACCAGGCACACCTGTACACCTGACTGCTGCTTACAGCGGTTCTGCAAAGCCAACTCCAGCATACCAGAGGTGTCACTCAGCTTTGGCCAGCCTGATATGGACTTGGCCTCTTCAGAAAAGCTAACTTATTTGTCCAACATCTCACAGACAGTGTGGCACCAGGGACTGAGTCCAGTTCCTCTGAGAGCTTTTGAATACCTCAGCCATGAGATTCTGCCTCCATCTTTTCACCTCCTTCACTCTCCTACCAGATTCCTGCACACTTTCTAACTTCTGGCACAGACCAGGCAATGCTCATGATGCCAGATGTGTTGCATGATCCATTCCTGCCTTGAGTGTTGACCAAGTGCTTCAGTGAAGAAAAAGGAACACAATGACTGACAAGGTGCATGAAAAGGGAGGCAGCAGACACTGACTCCTTCAGAGCTTGACTTTGAAGCAGAGTCATTGAACGTATCTGTAACGGTGTGCATATACAAGAGGTTTCCTGGCATCTTTTGAAAAGTTCATACTGAAAACAATAGGTATCAGTGATATGCACATGAGTCACTGCTAGAACTGGGACTTTTAAATCCTGTGTGCAAACATCTGTCACGAACCAAGGACATGGACAAGGACCTCCTTCAGACTCCTCTGTTCTGGCGGCAATGCCCACTGCAGGAGTGACTGCAAAGGCACTCCCAAATGCACCTCAGGCAAAAGCAGCTGGATGACAGCTCTCACATCACCCCTTGTACTCACAGGCTGAGCCTGACAGTAGCAGTAGGTGGGCAAAGACTTTATTTTTACAAGTTTAAGCTTTGAAACTCCCATTTTGCAAGAGTACTTCTTCCCATGCATCCCACTCCGATGCTGCTAGGAGAGCAGGGGGCAGTGAATAAATTCCTTATGCAGAGGGAGAGAGAGTCTGGTTTTCAGGAGGAATGTGTTTGTGTGGGTTAAAAAAATTATAGCAGAAGGCAAGTCACTGTTGCCCTGTGGACTAGCACTCCATTCTGGGGTTGTCTGCACAGCCATTTGAACTGGGACATGGGAAGAGTTGATGCTGAAGAGCTACCACTTTTCCCCGTGCAATTCAGACTCACCCTGTTCTCCAACACCCCAAGTTTTCTCTGTCTCCTCCAAAAAATGCCCTTGGGCAATTCCCAGCAGTTCTTTATCCCTACTTCTCTTCCCAGGTTGCTCTTTCCAGTTCCTTCCTTCCCTCACATACTACTATCTGCCTTTTCCAATTAAACCAGTCACAACTTACAGCTGCTCCTCCTCATCAAATCCCAGTTCCTCACCCCTCTCACACCCAAGCTCTTTGCCAACAAAATCCCACTTTCTACAATTAAAAGGCAATTTCTTTCCCTATCTACTCATGTGTACCCCATCTGTTTTCAATGTGTTTTCCCTCTCACCTACAGTCCTTTCCATTATTAAGCACTGGAAAGGTAAACACTTGCTTTGGGAGTCTTCCTTAGGAATTCCAACAACAAGGAAAGAGAGGCTAGGGGAGAAAGCATCAGTCGGAACCAGAAATGGCAGACTCCTCCCTGCTCAGCCCCAGTGCTGCACCCCTGCCATAGTTACATGGTTTTGATTCCCAGTGCCATATGTCTTGTACTGCACCGAGTTTTCCATAGGAAAGAGGTTTGTGCATGCTCACTGGACAGGTGACAAATGGATAAAACCAATGCAGATTTTATTTGGTATAAAATAAAGATACACACACATACCAAAACCACTTTTACTGAACACATGCTATCCATTTTATACAAACATTAATATATTTGGCCAAATCAGAATAGAAGGCAGAGGTAAAAAAACCCAAAAAAACCGAAACAAAGTGGACATCCTCTACACAGCATTCATTTTTCGTACCCCAAACTGGAGTTCCTGCCCCAAAGCACTGAAGTGACAAATTATTTGAAAGAAATATTTTCAGGTGTATTTGAACACAGGCAAAAGACTGTCACATCCTAAGTCTGAAAGAATATGCACTGCTTTGACAGAAATCTCCTTAAGAGACTTGAACCTTAAGCTCATGATGGGAGACTTCAGACTATGTACAACTGAAGTTTGGCAAAGCTAGATGGTTAGAAACAGGGCAACAAGTTTGAAAGTGCCAGGGAAAGCCTGGATTCTCATTTACCAACGGCAAGAAATGGTGCTGGAACCAAGAATTTCCCAGTACTCAATACCCAGAGAGATTGCAAGTCTTAAAAGGTTAATCAGCTTCCAGCCTGTTGTCCAGGGCCAAGACTGCCAGAGATATGTCTCAGCACCAAACAGGTCCCTTCATCAACGAAACCCACCACATCAACAAGTTTGGATCTAACATTCACCTCTTTAAACCACCGCCAAGAGCAGGACAATTTGAACCCTCACACACACACACCCTCCTCACCAATGGGGTGTTCGAAACTGCAAGGTTTGACAATCATATTTTTCCTGTATTATTCTCCATGGCAGTAGGTGTCATATCAAGTTAAATAGGAACAACAAAATAACATCTAAGGTAGTCCCAGTGCTGCACGTATTGCATGGTGACTCTGAAAAATGACATGCACCATCAGAGAGACTCAGTGACAGCTCTTAGTGCTCAAGAAAGGAACAGACCATGCTGTTGGGCTTGTTGGCTCTCAGGGTGTCAGTTGTTTAACTGCATTACCATAATAAATCCAGAAACTCTGCATGGGGTGTTTTTTTATGATTGGGCTTTACTGAAAGTGGTGATATCGAGACTTAATGCAGGAACTCCGTTATTTCTTGATGCACAAACCAGTGGGGGGCAAGGGTTAAAATGACTCATGCAATACTGAAATTGTTAAATAAGTAGCACCACAACCATTCTAACTCTTCTGTTAAATACTGCAATTGATACTAAACTATTTCTATTGTACCTGAAGTATGCAAGTACATACTGTGGATATCTACAAGGACTTCATCAGTAATGCTCTTAGGAGTAAAATTAAGGCAGGTGCCAAGTATTTCCTGGCCCTGGACTTTCAGCATTTCTCACAAGCATGTCAGTACAGTTTGCCTCCCCAAAAGAAACAACTTAAATAAATAAATGATGTTGTAAAAGAGCAATTAACAATTCCAGTGTGGAAATATCACAGCCTTTTATGAAGAATTACAGTACTCAAGTTTCTACCTCCCTTAAGGCAGATGCATGACAGCTAGAAGTAAAAACAGATGACAGAAATAAGACTTGTGAGTAGTCAGTTTTGCACCCATTTCCCACTATGACTTTTTAATACATTAAAGTTGTTAATCCATTATATCTAATCTAGCACAAATGGATAAATCACAAACCTCAGTCTGAACTAGTAAAATTCTATGGCTAAGTTCTGCCCTCTGATTCCAAGTTTGCCAAGTTCAGGTTGGCCATAAAAATGTCCTTACTGTTCCCTTGGTTACCATGCCATCCCCTGCTCTAAAAGAGCAATCAGAGTTCAGTTTTCTGTATCATTTAGTAGAACTGTGACTTTGCTTCAAAAGGGCAAGTTGCAAGTGTCCAGCTGTTCTCAAAATGCAGTCTAACCACAGGTGTACTGCTTTCAGCAAGTTCTGCCTACTTCCAAAGACCTCTGCCAATGAAACTCTGTGCTGCTCATCGTAATCAGATCTGTTTCTGTCTTCTCAGGTAAGTACCAACACTGACATTTGACAGTACCTTTGTTTTTCCTTCAGGGTCTGAGTTTCAGGACCAAGATGTTAGCATCATGAATTGTGTTTTCTAATGCCATCAAAACATCCTTAGTGACCCTTAGCTGTCCTCTTTGGGCAGGGAAATTTTAGAAAGCCTTCTAGTGATTTAAGTAATTAAGCAACTGTCATCCAGCCTTATATACGCTCGCACACACTGCCCTAAGATCCCACTCTGGGCTACTTCTTTTTCAGCTTTGGATATTCCCTGTGGATTTTTTAGTAAAGTTTTCTAATGAACTCAGGTGGCCTGAATACAAACCACAAACTGCACTTGCGATATTTCGTACACTTTGCCCAAAAAAGCCCTCTTTGCATTATCCAAAAATTAAGAAAACCCAACCCTACATGAACAGCTTGGGGTGAGGAAAAAAAAATTAAATTAGTCACTAATAAAGAGCGATTGGGCTTGTGAACAACTTTTGTTGATAGAAATAATTTTTGATACAGAAAATGCATCTATTATAGAATCAGAGAACACCCTGAGCTGGAAGGGACCCACAAGGATCATCCAAGTCCAGCTCCTGACCCCGCAAAAGACAACTCCAGGAATCTCACCATGTGCCTGAGAGCATTGTCCAAATGCTTCTTGAACTGTCAGGCTTGCTGCTGTGACCACTTCCCTGGGGAGCCTGTTCCAGTGCTCGATCACCTTCTAGGTGAAAAACCTTTTCCTAATATCTAACCTTCCCTGACACTGCTTCATGCTGTTTCCTTGAGTCATGTAACTTGTCACCACAGAGATGAGATCAGTATCTGTCCCTCTTCTCCTTGTGAGGAAGCTGTAAGCAGCTGGGTCCCCCCTCAGTCTCTTCTCCAGGCCGAACCAACCAAGTGGTCTCAGCCACTCCTCATGTGGCTTCCTCTCCAGACTCTTCATCATCTTTGTAGTTCAAACATAGAAATTGCTTCAGAAAATATTAAATAATTAGTGGATTTCTTTCCAGCTGTAAGAATCAAGTTAAGCTACATGGCAACACTTCTTTCTTCATCACGATGAATGACTGCAAGTGAAACTAAGAGTAGATTTCTAAAAATCTATGAAAGACATTTACGACCCAAAACAGCAAGATGAGATTCCCTGTCGAGGAAAAGCAAATGCTTAACAGTTGCATCATACAATTCTGTGACCGCAACTCGCTAAGAACAAATCAACAAAATATACTGGATTTTAATCTCTCATCCAACATAAGAAAATAAGTACCATATTGCCTTTTAGCAAGCATGAATATCTTATTTTCTTCCCAAATCGGTCACCTAAGTTGGGCGTAGTCTCAGGAGCTTTCCAAAACAGATTACCTGACACAGGTCAACAGGTATTGTCCATCTACACAAATGCTATTGTTAAATGCCACCAGAAAACCCAGAGACAAATTTTGGCGTCACAGGAACTGTAAGAGAATACAGAAACATCCCTTAGATAATACACAGGGTTGTTCCAGGACAAAATGAGCCCCTGTAATTCCTACTTCAACCAGAAACCCAAGGATGTAGAATTGCATGAAGCATGCTACTGGGAAATGGAAAAATTTGCTAAAAACCTTTTTTTTTTTACTTCCTTTTCCTATCAGATAATGAAAGAAATCTGCTTCTTGTGCCAACATACTCCCAGGTGGGAAGGCCAAGAAAAGAATAAGAGCTAAAATAAATGTTCATCCAAACTTAGTGACATGCTTTACAGCACAACACTCAGCACAAAAACCTACATTGCAGTTGAAATGTTTACTCCAAGATAATGTAGCATCTTTGAACTCCCTTTATTTCCAGCACTTTATAGAAATACTGCTTTCTCCTTGATCCCAGATTACCCTCAATTTGAAGTTCATGTTCTTGGGTTGTATTTGAAGACTGCATGTAAACATCCCGATAACCCTGTACACTCTTGTGGGGCCATTTAAATACTGACAGACCATAATGGACTCAAAAGCAGTCTCTGTGAAGTTAAGAAACTGCATCCCTAAATTACAACTGAACCTTCTATCCCCACATTAAGGAATTAAGAAACAAAGGTACTTACAGATACACACACAATGCACACCCTTCTCATACAAGTTGCAGGATATTTGCAGGAAAATCCAAAATGAAACTTGAGTTTATTCTCTTTTTTTCTCCTTTCTTTTCTTTAATAAAAGTTTTTATTCGGGAACTTCATGATTAATTTGGCTTAGCCTCTTAGGAAACATTTGCTTTTGTCCAGACGTTGCCAGCGGAGAGGATGTTATTGTTCAGAAGGGATGTGACCAGGAGGACCCTGTGCACGGCACAATGTGTCAGCCCGGAAGCAATGGAAGTGATTCCCTCAACTGACCGAGAAAACAAAATGAAATATCAAGCGTTTGCCTTCCAGTTACAGTCACCCTACACGTGTCCCAAAGAGACATATTAGTCACCTGTATCTCACATGAGTATCACCAGACTGTAACAATACATATTAAAAAAAAATCCCACTTTCAAAAGAAGCACAGATCTCTTCAGAAAAACAAAGATTTCTGCCACAAACATCTTTGAAACATGTAAGCAGGAGAATGCTTGCCCTCTCTGCACAACTGCTGCTCCAAACAGTGGACAGAGTTGGATGTGGCTCCCTGGCAAGTGTCCCCTCCCCACAGCATTAGCAACGGCAGGGGCAGAGACCACCCCGCATGCAGGTCGGGAGCAGAAGAGCCGAGTTCTGCCCTGCAGCAGGCACCCTCCTGCCCGTGCAGGCCTCCACTGACCTCTGCAGCGACTTCACAGAAGCCTCTCCTATGTGTTTCAGTAGCGGAAGGACAGAGCCGAGCATGCTTCAGCGTTCAGGAAGGGCAGTGCTCTCACACCAGCACCCTCCAGGCCCTCTTAGTTCCTTAGTGACAGTCTTCACTTGGGAGACTTTTAAGTTTTGACACAGTTTTTTGGAAGCACACCTTCCAAAGCACACCTTCCGTGTTTTGCACACGATCATGGTTAAAAAGGCTCAGATTGATGCCGTACTCTGAGGGGGCACCTCCTACCAAACCCTTCTCTTAAATAAAACATCCCCACTGCATGCAGCCCAGAAGACGCACAGCCCCACTGAAGCTACAGCAGGACCGGGCGAGGCGGGTGTCCCTCATGCGGGGCTGCCCCGAGGGAGCGCCCACCGTGCCAGCAGCAGTGAACCCCGGCCCCACAGCCGCCCGACGGTGCTACCGCGCGTCCCCGCCGCCGCTGAGGGGGTAGGCGAGGATGCTCATGGCCTCTCCGCACGCCGCCTCCACCTGCCGCACCTGCTGGCGGCTGAGGCGCTCCCGCCAGGCGTGCACGGCCTCCCGCGCGTCGCGGGCCGAGATGAGGAAGGGCCGGTCGGAGGAGTAGGCGGCTCCGCGGGTCATGTTGAGCACGAAGTCCTCCAGGGCGGGCGGCACCGTGAGCCCGGCGAAGCGCAGGAGGCGGCGCAGCTCGGCGCGGGGCTCCCGCACCAGGTCCTCGTAGCGCAGCTGCGTGTAGCGGCGGCGGAGCCAGCGCGGGGCGCGGCGGGCCAGCAGCAGGTCGCGCAGCCAAGCCTGGCAGATCACCTCCAGCGCGCCGCCGAGGAAGAACTCGGCGCGGTGCTGCGGCTGCGGAGCCCGCCCGCCGCCCAGCAGCGCCGGCGGCACCAGCAGATGCTGCTGCTGGACCTGGTGGTGGCGGGGCGACCCCCGCGGCTCGGCGCGGTGCCGGCTCCGCAGCNTCAGGCGCGAGTTGTGGACGGCGCGGGGGTCGCGGAAGAGCTGCACCACCCGCAGGTTGAGGCCGGGTTCCCGCAGCAGCGGCAGCAGCGCGCCCAGCTCCAGCAGCCGCACGTCCTTGATGACCACCACCGGGTACTTGCGGCACTCGGCCTCCAGCTCCGCCAGCGCCCGCGGCGGGCACCTCTCCTCGCAGGCAGCGCCGTCGACCAGGCCGATCTCCCCGCGGGCCCGCGGGGCGGCGGGGCAGAGCGGCGGCGAGCAGATCACCTTGTTGGTCCGCCAGCCGAAG
>WBMV01000951.1:119426-151262 GCA_013396655.1 Campylorhamphus procurvoides | reverse complement strand
GCAGCGGCTCCTCGTCCGCCCGCCCGCGCCTGGCCCCGTAGTCCAGCGCGTAGGGCACCAGCAGGAGCAGCAGCAGCGTGTACAGCACCAGCACGGCGGCGAAGCGGCGGTGCTCGCCCCGCCACCGCCGCCGGCCCTTCATCGCAGGGGCGGCTCGGACGGCCGGGGCTCGGCCGGCTCTGGCTGCCGGAGGGCGGCTTTTAGCAGCGAAGCAAAGTTAGCGGCGGCGGCGGCGGGGCTGTGGGCGGCGGGCGGTCCGNTGTCCCAAGGAGGAGAGGTTTATCCTGCTATTCACCGGAGCTTCAGGGAAAGAGCACGCAACACGCTACAGTAACGCGAAGCGGTGCAAATGTATTTTTAGGGTGGATGACAGTTATTAAAATCTGCAGTGAGTTTCAGGAATGCTGCAGTTTGGCGCTGTAGAGAGCTGCGGGGTTTCTCAGCCACGCTTTTGGCTGCGTGCGTGTGCTGATGGGATGCGGACATCTCGATCATGACTCATTGCTCCAGTTTATACTGGCATCTAAAAGTTCCGTGTCGCTCCCCTGCAGCTGGTCGGAAGAAATGGGCACCCACAGAGGGACACTCAGCCTGTCTTGGATGTCTGATAGCTTACTGATAACCTTCCTCTTTATTAACTACAGTAAGTAGGAGCATAAAGTTACCAGCTCAAACTTAGACTTCTAGTTCTTTAGACATCTAAGATTAGCTTAAATAAGCCTCTTGTGGGATGGAGTCAACAGGATGTTGACTTCAGGTGTTTAAATTCAAATGTATAGTCGAAAAATCTCCAGCCCAGCCCCTGCCTGACCTTGGAAGTTGCTCACAGAAAGAGATGGACCATGATCCTGGGTTCCTGGTTAAGGTATCCAACTGTCAGGAAAACGAGGTCCTCGTTCTGCTGATGGGATAGTGGAAGCTGCTGACTACCCCTGACCTCTAGGCAATAGGTGGCATTCTCTGTAAAATACTACTAATACTAAGTATGGTGTGCAGAGTGAAATTCGGAGAGGATAACGCAATTCTGCCTTCAGTGTGTGATGCTCTCACTCCCCAGTGAGTCTATGCGGTATATATTGGTTCTAAAAATCTTCTCTAGTGCAGGTATATAGCTACATAGTCTGAAGCTCCTGCACATAGTGTCAATTCAGTTATTAAAGAATAATCTTATTCCAAATTTATCAGAAAAAGTACAAGAAGCAGAAATCTATGCAAGAGAAAAAGCATGCTTCTGTCTAGGGGGCAAGCCAACAGTCTGCCTGCTAATGCTTTATTTGACCCCTGTAAAATAAGTCTTAAAGACTAGGCTTCTTGCCCTTTGTAGTGTGCTGAGTTCATGGTGCCAAACAAGACTTGTAAGCTCCTGGGCAGAAAAGTGTAGAAATTATAGCATTAGAAAGGAAATTCTGCCTCAACATACATTTCAGTGCTTACATTCATCATTGCTCTGGGGTTTTTAAACATCAAGGTCCACCAGTATCTCATCATTGTGAGTTTCACCTCTGATTCAGTAAATACCAGGATTTCATCCAGACCCTCAAGCAACTAAAGGAGGACAACAGAATAAAACCACACCTGCCAAAATCAGGTCACAGTCTTGCAAAAAAATCCCTTTCCCTATCCAAAGAACACACATACCTACTATTTTGAGAGGTATCTCTGGTGTCGCTGACATGTGTGGCATCATGCAAAATAGTAATTTGGGTAGATTTACCAAGATGGGATCCTGAGAAGTGCAGATGAGAATGGATAACTCTGAGACGCTGGAGTTTCTGTATTGTAAGACAAAATACTGAGTTGGCAGTAGCATCAGCACCATTTCTGACCAATGAACCACACTGTAATATGTTACCTTAAACTTATTTCAGTTTTTATGACACATACTTGCTAAGAACTAAAATCAAGGTCTTAAAGCTGCCTAAATAAAGTTGTCTTGAAAACAATCAAATGTCTCATAGAGTAAGACAGCCTGTCAGACAAATGGGAAACCATAGAGATAAAACTATGCAGAAATTATGCTGATTTTTTGTCAGGCAATGGAGCTAAAAACTTGTGTGGCAACTATTCTAGAACAAGTGAGAGATGCAAATCCCTTTACTACAGGTTACATCTTTTAGTAAAGATAAAACTATAGTGGCTAAAATATTATCAAATCAAAAAAAGAATTACAGTAAATGTTTTGTTCTGCACCTTCACAAAGGTTCCTCTGCTGCGAGAGGATTAGGCTTTAAGTGTTTACTTCAGTTGTTTTGGGTGAGGGCTTTTTTCGGCATGGGGAGATTCCAGCAAAGCCAGTATTCATTCTGCCACCCAGCAGGTGCCTGAGCTAGGCTTGAAATTGCCAAGCTCCAGCCTTCCTGAGGGGTCACAAGAAGTGCCTAATCTGAGTGTTGGGGAGTGGGTTGCTGGTCTGAATAGAGCTGGGAAAAGACTGGCTTTCTCTTTTCTCAATTTTCAGTTCTGTACTAATGTGTTCTCTCTTCAGCACAGATAAAGGGGATGATTTTCCCCCACTTTGGCTTTTTCTATAAACCATAAAGACACTTTACATATACAAATGAACTTCTGCATCTCCTTCTGAGATTGGGACAGTTCTGTACCTGAGGGAGACAGCCAAGTTCTTCACTGATATGCAAAGCAGCCTGCCCATTTGGCATCTAGCTCCTGCCATTTCTTGGTGATAATTTTGTGCTTTATGTTATTTTGTAAAGGGAGAGAAAAAGAATACAGGCATAACATGCTCTGCATACTTTAGTATTGCAAGATTTCCTTTCTACTTTCCAAGCTTGTCACTGAAAGCACTGGCTGTTTTTAATCTAACATAACATTGGCTTCCTGTGTATTATCTCTAACTTAATTTTTGCTCTTCTGTCTCCCATGGTGCTTCTACTGACAAGAGAGGCAGTAAATGCTGGAATGCAGCGTTTCAGCCTGAGAATAATTTTTCTTCTCAGCAGAGGCTTCAAAATATAAATAGTTGCCTCTATATCTAGCCATCTTTCAGCTCTCGCATGCTCTTGTCATTTTCAAAGAGTGCTTTGTGATTAAAAATAACTTGATTAACTGATAAAATTAAAAATGCTTTGCACAGGGAGCACCACCCTCAAACATCCTGACTGTTAATGAGCTCTGCTTGCACATGTTGTCACTCGCAGGCTTCAGCCAAGAGGAAGTCCGTGGTTAATGGCAGCTTAAAAGCTTTCAAGAAGACAACAAGCTAGGACAACATCTTTATTTTTGAAGTTGATTTGTCATCAGATGTTCCAACATGTGCAATACCACATGTTTCACATATGAGACCAGACTTAGTAGCTCACATTTCAGAAGGGACATGTTGAGAATAGCGGGATGGACAAGCTCTTCTAGGCAATGTGGCTAGTGCAGAAGGGATTTTTTGCAGTGGAGTTTCCCCCAAAGCAGAACAGAGATTGAGTACCTACAAAATGTCCAAAACATCAAGAAGTTCTGAGAAACTCGATGGAAATTTAGAGGAGCTTAAGAAAGTGGAAAGAGAGACAAAAGCATAGGAGAATTCTTATCCAGGGGCTGGTGGGCAGCTGAGTGCAAGTGGCTTCAGATGCAAAGCCACATGCAGAAGGTAGAAATGAAGTTTCTGCTTATAGACCTAATGCCACTTTTCAGCACCTACAGGAAAGAAGAGGAAATTATGCGGGAAAATCGTGGTGGTCACAACTTCCTTGGCATGTGTACTCCTTTTGCTTGTTACACTGGCACAAGTCCACGCCTCTGAGTTTCTCAGTGGGCTGATTTAAGAGAGGCCAGGTGTACAGCTTCAGGTTTTGGTTAATGTAATCACATAGTTGCCATGCAAATCATACCACCCAACAGCTCTCCAGAAGAGCAGGGGCAGCAGGAAGGCACAAGACTCCTGTGTCCCTCAGACTGAGGGGAGTTATCAGCTGAGTTTGGGCACCGCCAGCATGTGTGGAGTAAGAAGGGAAGGGATACATTGCTCCCTTCTCTCCCAGATTTCTCCAGTTATTCCTGAGGATTGGTAAAGTTAGGTGTGCTGCCACTCCATGCTGCCCGATGTAAGAGCACAAAGCGTCAGCTGAGGAGGTGTTTAGATGAAGTCAAATCCAGCACTGCAGCCTGGTTTTGGGCTAAGAGATGCCTGATTGCACAGTCCAGCATCACTGGACCAGCTGCATCAGCCTGATGTGTACCCAGCTAGGGGAGCCCTTCTGCACCCAAGAGAAGCAGACATATTTTATTTCCACTTTTGATTTTTTAAAAGATGAAGCTATTACTGATAGTATCAGAGTGGGAATTGTCTGTAGCTTTGTAAGATGCGGCTTTTCCAAGAATGTGAGATCTGAGTATTGAAATGGGAAAAAAAAAAAGGTAAGCAAGTGATTTTGGTGGGTTTTTTTTTTTAATTTAAAACATGGTTCCTTTTATGTCATCAGTGATCTTGTGAGTTCCTCTAACTTCCTCTAAGAAAGGAAGCTAATGCCATCGCTGAAGATGATAGAAAGTGCTTCTAGGAAATGTAACAAGAAAATACAGGAGGTGGAAGGCAGAGCAGAGCAAGTTGAGGTTCAAGAGGAAGCTCAGAAGAAAAAATCTGTTATTAATTATAAAAATGTAAATTCAGTTACAGCATCAACAATGAAAGAAGAAAGCATATACTCTATGATCCAACTCAGTGCTGATGTAACCTGAGTCTTCCTAAGTTACACCAAGGATGACTGAAGACTTTAAGCCTCTCCCCTGCAGCATGAGCTCTGTTGTTCCATTAGCAGAGAGACAGTCCTCTCACAGCCCAGAAACAGGCTTTCCCTTCTCCAACAGCCAGCACCTCCACCGAGCCTCTCCCTGCCTGGCAGTTAACAGTAGCTAAAAGAAAAATTATTCCGATAGTAATGTGTTTGGGGTCTCACCGCTTAAAGAACAAGAACTACCTTGACACTAAAATGCGTGGGAAATAATTGTTTCTAATGGCAGAAACTGTGAATCATTTTCTGTTTTTTCTCAGGCTTACTGTTGCTGAATTAGAGATGCTGATTAAGAATAACAGCAAGCTTTTGCAACTCAACAAGTGAAGCCATTGTGTCGGCATAATTAGGGAATTAAATCTTTCAGAGTTCGGTCAAGCAAAGAAATTAACTAGAAAATTTGAGACCTATTTTTAACTGGGGATTTTTTCCCCCTCAAAATAACCTCTCAGACAGCTATTGTAGCAAAATACTTGCAATTCTCCTGTGCCTTCCTAAGGCAACACTTTCATGCACAGAATATAATTTTTGGACTGAGTATCTACCTTTTTATTCACTTCAGTCATGTGCAGAAATCCCTACTGGCATGTGAAAATGAAAATGCTGAGGCTCAATCACTAAACCTACTTAGTAAATATATCCCATTAAGATTTCTTGAGATAATTTTGTAAATAAAGAAATTTCTGATGCAAATTATTCCCCCGAGACACTACTGTGCCTGTATGAAAGAAAGACAAAGGCCAGAATGTGTAATTCACTTGAAATTTCATCTTGTATATGCTTCCATGAGATTATTTAACTTTCATAAGGAGAAATGTTAGAGGCAAAAAGATAATGATTCTGGGAAACTTCTGGGTTCCTAGAACCTCTGGGAAGTTGTTTAACTTCCTGGCTGTCATTACTGGTTATTAATGAGGAAGTCTTCTCTGGGCTTGTTATGCTGTTAATTGGGGTTTTCCAACTGGAATAGTAGTCAGCAGGCCACAGTTTATTTTTTCAACTGTCTAATGAGTGCAACAGATTTCAAAACTGGTGTTAGTCTCTTGCTTTGGCCCCTCACTACAAGCTTTACAGCATCTGTCCAAAGCGATTATAGCACAACTATGCACCTGCAGCATATTTAGTGATGCATCCATAAGCCCATATGCTTAAAACACTGTATGAAAACCATTTTGGTTTGACTGTACACACCTATGAGCAAAGAACTTGTGCACTGCTTTCTGTAAAGGGGAACTGCTTAAAATTAGTCAGGGCAGTTTTTGGTATGCAAATGTTAATTGTCAGGGTCTTTGCTAGTTTAGCTACATAGACAACTTAATTCTGTTTTAGATTTTATATAATTGTGAAAATTGCCTCACAAAATTTACTAAAGCTGTAGCACAGAAATCATCTGCTTTTCTGCTTTCACAGTAGGTTCCCTCTTATGATACCTACTAGAAAAACAAAACCCACAAGCCTAACTCATGAAATTAGTGGATTAACAGAAAAAAGCATACAGTAAAAGGTCATTACAGGATACAGGCTGGTACAAAGGAGTGATAACTATTGCTGTATCTGAACAACAATAAAAAATGTTACATACGATTGCAGAGCTGCTGCACAAATTTATTTTAAGCATGTAGTTCAAACAGAAAATGTATCCTGAAAACTTAAAGCTGACCTCTGTTCAGTTTTTGCAATACTCCTCAGGTTCTCCCAGAAGAAATTCCTGCTCATTCCACCTATTAACTTGGGGCTGACTATGAAAATGTCCTGGGAAAACCTAATCTCTCCACCTCCTGGAATTACCCTCTGTCCAGGCAGACTTCACATTTATTAGCTGCTGGACTTAGCTGTATGGAGAAGAGCATGTGGGCATTGCTGGTGGTTGGGCCAAAGAGGCCAAATCAGGCTGCAAGCTCTGGACACGTGGAATGGCCGAGGCTGAAGAGCATGTATGCTTCCAGGAAACTTTATTGTAGTTTCTTTTGCTATATATATTTTTTTTTGTCCTTCCTTCACTGTCTTCAGTCCTCTTACCTATGGGGGTTTTTTGATTATCCTTCTGCTGGATGATCTGGTCACCCAACTTCCAGAGAAGAGCTTTGATCCATTTGAAGCTGAAGCACTGTCTAGACAAGAGCTACAGAGGACTGTTCACATTTGTTTTAGTACTGTGGTGAAATGCCCCTACTTTACATCTTTTTTTGGCAAATTGCCATAACTTTGTGGTTTCACTGGGTGGGGGATTTTGTTTTTGTGATTTCTCCTTCAAGCTGCCATTGGTAAATACCCCCTGAAAACACTGCAAGACTACTGATAAAGGCAGAAAATGCTACTAATTTTTCTAATATTATAAGTATTTGAAATTATTGCCATGGCTGCCTCCATGTGAGTTCTGATGAAGGTAAGTTACCTCAGGCAAGGTAACTCTGACTGGGACCTTTCCTGACTGATGGGGCTGGGCTGGGCTGAAATGGGACATGTGAGGGTGGGGGTAGCCCTGTTGGACTGGGTAAGGACAGTGGTGTCTCTAGGGGCTCAGCACTTTGTAACTGGCAATTTTCTGCACCTTTGGCTTTCATTTCTGCCAAGAGTCACTTTTAGGGACATAACTGCACACCCACCTACATCTGAGGTGACTCACTGCTGTGACAACCATGCTGTCCCACCTGTACTCACTCATGGTTGCTAAAAGAACACAAACATACTAGTATGTTATTGTCTGTCCATCCCCTTGTAAGTATAACATAAACATGGCAAGGGTATGGCTTCTCTGAGTCTCCTTGGTGCACATGCAGCAGTTTTGCAAAGTGGATGGGGTGTTCTTTTGGGTACTGGGACCTAGTCAAATAACTTCACCATGAAAGTTATTTGCCTTCTTCCAAAGTGAGCAGAACAAAAGGGAGCTAAACAGCCCTTTTACATTTCAGGTATTTGGGGTTTTTACCTACTCGGTCTTAGTGAAACAGGTTTCACCCAAGTTCACAGTCTACAGAATGACTTGAAATAAAGTTGTTTCTGGGCACCTCTCCTCTTGACTAATTCAACCAAAGCAGACTTTCATTTGATGAACACTGAGGATGTTCTTTGAGGCTCCTGTTTAAGTCATCTCCAAAGGGCCACCTCCTGAAAACACAGACTCAGTCAGGAATACGTGGCCCTCTTCCAGCTGTCCTAGACCCCGACATCCTGACTCACTGACCGTCATCAAGAATATGAGTCAATCCAGCCATGCCTGGTACTTTGAGAAGCTCTTCAGTGTCAGTTCCTTCATTCTCAATCCATTTTATTTATTGCTCTTCTTATCAAACTTTTGTTTTGTTTTTCTGGTTGGTTGTTTGTTTTTTTCACTATGAACTGCCTTCATCCAAGAGTATCTTGGGCTTTGATGTACCACCCCTTACAGCACCCTCAGAAAGGTTTCATAGGGAAATCTAAATCACTGCTTTTCACGGTAGTTTGGCTTTACTGACTTCAAGGGTTCAGATGATACACAGAGATTCCTTAGTGCCATCCCTATTCCTTTGGTGAAGCCTGACAGTTATTCTGTAAGGAAATCAAATAGATCAGTTTGCTTAAATGTTTTGTCTGGGATCTAAGATGCCTATGTCTATTTACTTGGTTAATTTATGTTTATCCTGTGGGAGTCCTAAAAAATTGAGCTGCTCTTTAAAGGGCTCCTGCAAAAACAATTAAAGTAATTAAAATTTTCTGTGTTTGTGTTAGGAGACCTGTTTTCCTTCTCTACATGGCCGAAATAAGAGCTGTGATCTGAGTTCCAGCCCAGCATATTGCAGGAGTGAGTTTTACTGTCCCAACCACAATTCCTTCTGTCCAACAACATGCTCAAGTAGAAAGCATTTAATGTCTTTTCTGATTTAATTAGTGATACCTCCAACTATTTAATGATGAAAGTAAAACTGGTGTCAACACCAAAGTGTGTGGCTCTGCTGAATGTTATGTGTCTCAATTTCTGCTGCCATTTAATGAGAAGTCAGTCAAGAAATTTAAAATAATTTTATATGTTTAATAGATTATAGTGATGTCTCAAATTTTCAAATTATGGATGTTCGTCAGTCATCAGAACCATCGTCAGCAGTCAGCAGGTAAGTAAATATCTTCTCAGCTGCAAAAGTACATAGGTTTTCACTGTGCCCCAAAACATCTTGAACCGTATTTGTAGGAAATGAAAAAAATGGGAAATGACTTAAAAATTAAAAACATGTTTATCTATTTCAGTTTGGGAAAAAACCAGACCAAATGAGACCATGGCTAATACTTCAATCTCAATTCATTTGCCAATTGAACTGCTGTCTTTCTATTATCATTATAAGATGCATAATTTTGATGTTCAGAAATAAAAAAGAACTAATTTTCTCAGTGTCTCTTTGAATGATACAAGTTTTATAACAGAATAAACCAAATTACTTAAAACCAGAATGGTTATTTCCCACCTGCTCATATTAACTGTGTCTGCTCTTATCCCTTCCTGTGGCAGCTTGCATCAGTCCAGAAGCAGCATCCTTGGAAGGATGCACTTCTGGATCCAAAGTCTGGATGTAGCTGCAAAAATCATCACCTTATCAACATAAACACTCTATTGGTTTGATAGAGTGGTGTACTCATGTTACCTGTGTTCCCTATTGACAGAATTGTGATTTATTATGTATTTCTGATATAAGAAGATGTATTTGGAGATTGAAACACAATAAAATTAAATCAGTTACAGATCTCCCTTTAGTTTTTGTTATGAAGATGGAATTATTCCTATTATTCTCCCTATCACAAAGCCTTTATAATACAAAGATGATCAAAACAGTTTCAGCAGATCTCTTAATAAACATTACCTAAATAAGAGCAAATGACAGTCTCAAATCTCTAGCTTAATTTAGGTGCATATAATAGTTCAGAGACTCTCTTTACAAAAATATTTAGTATCATCTTAAATCTTGAGAAGATTTTCTCACCTACACTTTCCTTTCTGACAGCTTTTTTTCTCCTCCCCCAATCCTACAGCATTCAACTCCAAAAATCATTCTATGGAACTCAGGACCTCCTTGCAGCTCTGGGTGGAGCACTGCTGATGTACTCCGATCTTCTGCACTTCTGGACCACTTCTGGTGGCCCACACTGTTGCCTCTCCAGGCATCCTGGAGAAATTTAAAGTGGTTATTTGGGCTAATACTTGCTGGACATGTGCAGACCAATTGCAGGAGCCCAGCTGATCCTCATATTCACAGCAAATTTGACATGTCTGAAAGATGCTGAGATTTTATGGGTAATCTTTTTGGCTGTGTCTTTTCTGGCTGCTGATGTTGGCTGGGCTTAGTATAGTTGTGGGCCTCAGACCTGGCATGCACAAAGCTGTCACGACTGTTGTTGAAACAGAAAAAGAACACAGGGATAGATGTCCCTTCAGCAGTGATAATAAATGACTGAAGATAAAAGATGGGGAAAAACTGGGGACTCACCTGGCATGCACAAAGCTGTCACGACTGTTGTTGAAACAGAAAAAGAACACAGGGATAGATGTCCCTTCAGCAGTGATAATAAATGACTGAAGATAAAAGATGGGGAAAAACTGGGGACTCACCAACTCTCTCCCCAGTCCTTGGGATTCTGCAAGGGCAGAGTCTGGCACTGCAGGCAATGAGCTCATCACATAAATGATGTTTTCTTGCTGCTTCAAGGTGAACTGGAGAGCATGTGGGAGGCTAAGCTGTTGACATTGGGATGTTTTCCCATGGTTTTCTGTTTGGAGTCTGGAAAATAATTTTTCCCCTCAAATATCTGATGTCTGAGACTAATCTGATTATTTTTTCAGGAGTTTTACACAATCCAGCCTCACAGATCAGATATGAGAGTTGTGGCCACTTGAATCTGAAGCAGAGCATTAAAAACACTGTTATCTTTATGCAAGCAACTGCAAAAGTGCTCACAATTTTCAACATTATAAACTGCAGTTCTGAAATATTTCTTAAAAAAAGTAGCATTACACATACAAGCAGGTTTTTAAATTCTCAACACAGCCTTATCGCACCGAATGGTCTTAAAACCACGTTGCCTTTGTTTTAGTAGAAGTCACTACAGAAATTACTGTCAGGATAAAACCTCTAACACACAACAAAGCTAGCTGCTCAAACATCAATTCAGTGAAAACTTACAACAGGGAACGAATTATTTATTTAATCAACTCTGGTTTTCTTTAGTAGTACCTAAAACCACATGATAACATTTGCTCATGGTAACATAGCAGGTTGGGGTACCTTTCCTGTTTAAAACTGGGTCATGATCCCCTGACTCATTTCTGAAATCTTGATAGAGGAAATCTGCATGTAACATTACTGAAAGGAAACCATTTGACATATAAACCTATTCCTAGGACAGCTTTTCTTTTCTTACATAAACCTGTGCCTCAGCAGCTGCAGGTGACTTGCCATCACCGTGCTGTGGTACTCACTAGCCCACACTGCTTTTACAGCTGGTGCAAGCTGATTACCATTGGGATTTTGCACCTGAGGCAAGCCTGACTTGGCCATGTAGCTTGTTAAGCCCACATAGGGGTTTGAGGGTGTTGCATTGGTCATTTAAGAGAATTACTAAATTAAAATCCCACTGCTCAATTTGAAAAATCCCCTGTGCCAGCAGCTTTCTAATTTGTTCAGGCACTTTGGTAGGAAACATCTGCTGGAAGTAGCTGGCATAAATGAAGGAGGGTATCAGAGCAGACTGCAAAATGTCACCTGCTACAGCAGGTGGGTTTTTTCAGATTTAAAAATACATTAATATGTCTGTGTGTCTCATTGCTATTCTGATATGCCCCTATATTTAAGTGAGTTTCAGCTATGAAATGCAAATTATGATAGTGATTTTCTGGTTATTTAAGTGCCAAAGACTGCAGTGATATTCCAAGCACCTGAGCCTGGAATATCACTGATATCCCTAACTGAAACCTGAACATAGTCTCAATGTGTGCCTGATACTCTTTGTCATCAGTGCTATGCACAGCATATATTATATTGCAGGTATATAATGGCTTCATCCTGAAACAGGCTGAGCACTCTCACATCTCTCTGCTGAAAGTGAAACATGGTCCTACCATGACAGAAGAACTTAGATTGTATTGCGTTGGATTGAGCTTTATATTAATCTACTGTAGTTGCTTTTATTTTAAGTGCAGTTGTGTAGTCACACAGCCATGCAGTCGCATAAAAAAAGTTAAAGCAGGCTCTGTTTAAGAGAATAAAGATTGAGAATGCTAGCTTTGTTAATTAATTGAGGTTCATTGTGAAGAACATTTAGGATTTAAATGTCTTAATATAAAGTGATAATTCCAAGAATAGTTAAGTGACAGCCGTATAGCAGATAGTGTGTTGTTACAGATAAAGCCTTAGAAAAGGATTTGGGTTATCTGGGTGCCATCGCGTTTTCTTTTATACAGAATTACTGCGTGGCCTGGGACCAGTCTGAGCCTTTCAGCACTTTTTGTGGTGATCTCGGCTGGGAATACTACTGTAATGAATAAAGTACAGACAAATACATAGCTCTTTGCAAGAATTGAAAACACTATTATCATTAAAAGGACACAACACAAATATCCAGGTTTCAGGGTAAATTGGAAATCCAGTGCTCCTCTAGGCACACCATCTGCTCAGGCCTACAGGCAGAGCTTGACTGGTGTAGTATCTAGAGATAAAACAATTTGCAGCACAGGGGAATAAAAGTATCTCTGCAGCGGACAGATTAAGCTGCTTTTTTTTTTCCATTCTAATCTGTTAATCATGCACAGGGCTTAAGTATAGCTCAAGGCAGACCAGACCTTGAATGATTTAATTTTGTGCTATTTATTGAACTGGATTTAATTTGAAGATATGCTGCTGCCCGCTGCTTGGCAGTTCTTAAAAAAAAAAAAACCAAAATAACCAAACTGATGTCCATAATGAGATTTCTGGCATGAATCAGGGATTCTGTGTTTAAAATGGGCCACAGGGCTGGCCTTTCCAGGCTGCTGTGGCAGCTGCACTTACAACAGTCATGCAGGCTAACCTTTGCAGGATTCACTTGAGGGGCAAATCTGGGGGCACTCCATTTGAAGTACCTACCATCCTTGGTTTTCCATTTCTCATTTGCTCAGAGCAACTGCAGCCAGCAGAGAAAGCAGGGAATAAATATTAAAAGAGGGAGTAATGTATGGAAGTGAGGGGATGGAGTAGTAAATCTGAGCTCAACCAAGAGGCAGCTGGTGGCTGTGCCAGCCCAGGAGAGAGTCCACGGCAATTCCGGGGAAGAAGAGGGCAGGCCCCACTTTCAAAAGATGCAAAGGGCTGGAATGCTGAGTATGCATAAATGTGGTCTAGCACCCATAATGCTCGTAATTGCTGACAGCATTTCAGCAAATCACAGAGGGAAAGAAACAACCAAACATGTAGATATGCTTTGGGATGAGATGGAAAACCAGCTTAATAATGGAGACTGTAGTGTGCTGAAAAGAAGCATCTATTAATTTCAAAATGTTTTGCTTTTATAGATTCTGGGCTGTGAGCTCCTCCTGCAATGCTTTTACCAGCAAAAAATTTCTTGATTTTTTTTCCCTGTCTGTGTATGAGTGATTTTAGAGTTGAGGGCACCAAACACCAGAAGATTCATTGGATACGCCTGGAGACACTGTGCTTGTTCAGGGTGGGATCAGATAGTCTGGAGGCATTGCAAGATATGGGACAGTGTATTTCAAAGTGATTGGTGTCCACACCACATCCTTGCTGATGTTGTGCACAGAAGTGGATGTTTATGACACTTACACCTGGCTCACATTGGTCATGTTGTGGTATCTTCTGTTCCTTAACTCATCTCACACATGGAAGTTGGAAATATTGACCAGCAGCAATGTCTGTCTGCTGCTTCAGGACAGTGATTGTTGGCTGTTGTGAACATGGCATGTTCCTTGGCTAGAAACATGAGGAAATACTTCTGTGAGGAATTAAAAAACTAAGCAGGACTATACTAAAATATTGATTACATTTGTTAAAACACCTACTTTCTTGTCACATAAGCCAATTTGCTTCATTTAGCACAGTAAAAGATATAATGAAGTTAAATATAAAATTGCCAATGCCAACCAAATGCATCCATCCTTATTTCTCTACCTGTTTTGGAGTCAGATAAGGAGTAGTTTCAATAGGTAACAAAAATGCTGATGTTTTGGTTTTCCTTCTCTTTCTGTCTTTAAGTTTCTCTTAGTCATGTTCCTAGCTTGGTTAACACAATTTATTTTCCTAGTACATGTACATCTTTGGTGTATGAATTGGAAAAGAATGCTAACCACCAGAAGGAAAACTGTGTTGTGGAGGTGAATGCATACCTCACCTTGCAGCCCAGAGAGGGCTATAGCTCTTGAGCATGGGAGGTGGGTTTGATGGGGTGGGAAAATTAAGTAAATAAATTCTTTATTCATTGTCACTGCAATCCCAAATATTTACCTTGGGTTTACTCATAAAGTCATCAGGGCTGTAAGTGCTAAAAAGAACAAGGGCACATAAAGCATTATAAACTCTTTCCTTCTTTTGATCTGCTATTTAGTCCAAGACAGCTGCAATGGATGTCCACCTGCTCAAGATACCTGCTGGTACTTAGCAGTGTTTTGGACATATGATAAAGATTATTTCTATTTTTCCCAAGGTCATTAAAAGTGTGGAGGACATTTTAAGGGTTTTTTTTCTGGGTAGAAATTATGGCCATCATAGGTCAAGGTGCTCCCGTAGGGCTTAGCCAACTGTATTAAAACGCAAACCTAAAGAATAATTAAAAACAAATCCCGTGATGATTACAAAGGGTATTACATTTCCTCTATAATGCAGTCAATCTATGGGCAGTTAGATGCTGTATCTGACAGCAGTCACAGAGGAGAACTTTCTTTTCCTCACACCTCCATATTTCTTCACACCCTACCCACCCACTTTAATCTCAGACTCATAAATGGCTTGGAGATGACTACACTTACTCCTCTGAGTTGAGCTATTCCCAGAAACTAGTGGCAGAATGAGGCTTTCAGGCAAATAAGGTGATCTTTTCCAAGTTAGTTTCTTCTTTGGCCATCACAATCTCCTCAGAAACATGCCATTTTTGCTGCAGTCTTCCATCTTTCCCTTTTCTTATTGCAGTGGAAAGTTTATTCCCCCCAGCCCAAGGTACTTTATATGCCTCAGTGGCTTGGACATCAGTTCAGCATCTGTTGCTCTGGTCACAAAAAGATAAAAAGAAAAATTAGAATTCAGTAATTGCCTAATTCTCAGAACTAAAAAGTTGTTTACTCTGTTCCCAAGAGTCAGTTTCAGAAGTTGCTCTCTTCTTGAAAATAGCCAACAGCACACAGATCAATATCTTAGCAAAACTGGGTTTGTCTGTAACAGGACTGACCCTTCAGTAAGTTTTCCTTTGCTTTCCTGGCAATCACTTAATGAGCCTCTGCACATACTAACTTGTCAAAGTTTGCATTTTTTTTCACCCAGATGAGTAAATTAAGAGGCAATATCACTGACCCCTCATGGTCATCCTGTTTTCATTTCAAATTTGGCAAAGGACTAGACTCACAGCTGGTTTGTGTACATATCCTGAGGGGCAGCTGCCTTTGCTCCAAGTTTCCATGTTGGCACATGGCCTGGGCTTCACAGGATCACAGAATGGCTGAGGCTGGAAGGCACCTCTGGAAGTCTTCTGGTCCAATACCCACTTCATCTTCTAACTTGCTTTTATACATCTGTGTTGGAAGCATTTACAGCTGAGTTAGTCACCCTATTTTTCCTCCTCGGTCACTGGAGAGAAAGTGGCAATCTCAAGGTGCAGTTTGTTTAATCCAGCACTGGTACCAGGTTTCAAATGGGATGGGTCATGCCCAGAAACATTTGCTTCTCTCAGCTGACTACAAACTAAGCGCAATGCCAAAACTGATGTCTGCACTGAGAATGTCAAATCTGAGCAGATTTCTCCGCATCTCTCATCTTTGTATTCACCTTTTAAACTCTCCTGACACAGCTCTATACACTCTTTGCCATCTTCCAGCTTACTGCTGAACTTGAAAATTTCACCCATAAGGACTGGGTTCAATCTGCATTGCCCTGTCTGAACTAGTTCACATTTTATAAGTGTTTTGAAATTCCAACTAAGTGATGATGGCAGACTTTTCCCATGCATCTTCAGATCCAGTGTTTGCTTACTAGGAGTCATTAAAGAAATCAAAAGGGCCTCTGTGTATTGTCCATATATGTCAGAGGGGACACAGAGAGCACAGGCCAAGAAATTTCTTGGCGGGCAAAGTGGAAATGGGATACTATCACACTTCAGGTATGTCCATTCCTACTTACACTCAGGCATACCTTCAGTAATTTACTTGCCTCTTCCAGCCAAGTCACTTTTTTCTGACTGATGAAGAACAGAGTCCAGTGCTTCTTCCTTTTTAATCACCCTTTAAATAAGAGCAATCTGTTTCTATTTGTATTTCCTTGCAAGAACTTAATTTGATAAATACACTGAGCAATATCCCCATCCCAGATGTAGCTTGTACACTTAACCTAAGTAATTGCTTTCTGGCAGCCTTCTCTAAGAATCTGCTCTCTTTGACAAAGAGAGAGCATATTTCCTGTTCATGTGAGGAAGTTTCCAGTGTTTCTAACTGTGAGCGTCCCACTGGGTTCACACCCTTACTCCGGAGGATGCAAGATCCTCTTCCTGCCCTCAGGGAGGCTCTCTCAGACTCCTGCCTACACGGAGAGCAGCTTTAAGACAAGAGGCATGTCTCAGCCTGTGCAGCATGGGCTGGGCTATCTCTGGTTTGTCCTGGAGACTCACCTTCGGTAAAGCAAAGCACTCCTCAACCTCTGTGTATTTCCCGCCCTCTCCCCACCCACCCAACCTTGCTATCCGTTGTTGTAGTGTTAACTTAATTGTGCTTTGTACACAAGAATTCAATTTCTGCATTTGTATAAATTACCAACTTGAGCTTTTTTCATAAGAAATTCAGGTATCAAATCATCGTACTTCTCAGTCATGAGCTTCCTTATCTTAGCTCTATGATTCTTGGAAGCTGCCCCCATTTATTGCCATCTGCTTCTTGGTCAACAACTTCCTTGTGTTGCCACCTGATTTTCTTGCTCTTTGTTACCACCACTTTCCCTCTTTTTTTTTTTTGGAATTTTTTTTTTGGTTTGTTTTTTTTTTTTTTGTTTGGGTTTTTTTTTTTCATTTTATTTTTTTCNTAATGAGCCTCTGCACATACTAACTTGTCAAAGTTTGCATTTTTTTTCACCCAGATGAGTAAATTAAGAGGCAATATCACTGACCCCTCATGGTCATCCTGTTTTCATTTCAAATTTGGCAAAGGACTAGACTCACAGCTGGTTTGTGTACATATCCTGAGGGGCAGCTGCCTTTGCTCCAAGTTTCCATGTTGGCACATGGCCTGGGCTTCACAGGATCACAGAATGGCTGAGGCTGGAAGGCACCTCTGGAAGTCTTCTGGTCCAATACCCACTTCATCTTCTAACTTGCTTTTATACATCTGTGTTGGAAGCATTTACAGCTGAGTTAGTCACCCTATTTTTCCTCCTCGGTCACTGGAGAGAAAGTGGCAATCTCAAGGTGCAGTTTGTTTAATCCAGCACTGGTACCAGGTTTCAAATGGGATGGGTCATGCCCAGAAACATTTGCTTCTCTCAGCTGACTACAAACTAAGCGCAATGCCAAAACTGATGTCTGCACTGAGAATGTCAAATCTGAGCAGATTTCTCCGCATCTCTCATCTTTGTATTCACCTTTTAAACTCTCCTGACACAGCTCTATACGCTCTTTGCCATCTTCCAGCTTACTGCTGAACTTGAAAATTTCACCCATAAGGACTGGGTTCAATCTGCATTGCCCTGTCTGAACTAGTTCACATTTTATAAGTGTTTTGAAATTCCAACTAAGTGATGATGGCAGACTTTTCCCATGCATCTTCAGATCCAGTGTTTGCTTACTAGGAGTCATTAAAGAAATCAAAAGGGCCTCTGTGTATTGTCCATATATGTCAGAGGGGACACAGAGAGCACAGGCCAAGAAATTTCTTGGTGGGCAAAGTGGAAATGGGATACTATCACACTTCAGGTATGTCCATTCCTACTTACACTCAGGCATACCTTCAGTAATTTACTTGCCTCTTCCAGCCAAGTCACTTTTTTCTGACTGATGAAGAACAGAGTCCAGTGCTTCTTCCTTTTTAATCACCCTTTAAATAAGAGCAATCTGTTTCTATTTGTATTTCCTTGCAAGAACTTAATTTGATAAATACACTGAGCAATATCCCCATCCCAGATGTAGCTTGTACACTTAACCTAAGTAATTGCTTTCTGGCAGCCTTCTCTAAGAATCTGCTCTCTTTGACAAAGAGAGAGCATATTTCCTGTTCATGTGAGGAAGTTTCCAGTGTTTCTAACTGTGAGCGTCCCACTGGGTTCACACCCTTACTCCGGAGGATGCAAGATCCTCTTCCTGCCCTCAGGGAGGCTCTCTCAGACTCCTGCCTACACGGAGAGCAGCTTTAAGACAAGAGGCATGTCTCAGCCTGTGCAGCATGGGCTGGGCTATCTCTGGTTTGTCCTGGAGACTCACCTTCGGTAAAGCAAAGCACTCCTCAACCTCTGTGTATTTCCCGCCCTCTCCCCACCCACCCAACCTTGCTATCCGTTGTTGTAGTGTTAACTTAATTGTGCTTTGTACACAAGAATTCAATTTCTGCATTTGTATAAATTACCAACTTGAGCTTTTTTCATAAGAAATTCAGGTATCAAATCATCGTACTTCTCAGTCATGAGCTTCCTTATCTTAGCTCTATGATTCTTGGAAGCTGCCCCCATTTATTGCCATCTGCTTCTTGGTCAACAACTTCCTTGTGTTGCCACCTGATTTTCTTGCTCTTTGTTACCACCACTTTCCCTCTTTTTTTTTTTTGGAATTTTTTTTGTGGTTTGTTTTTTTTTGTTTGGTTTGGGTTTTTTGTTGACATTTCATGTTTTACTAGCCACTGTTAGGCTGGCTTCTCTCCTAGTTTGACTTTCTTAGAAGGCAACATGTATTTCACACCTTCTCCTTGCACAATTTCCCTCCAGAAGACAGCAGGACAGAGTCTTAATTTAAGCATGTGTGGCTTAATACCTAGGTGTGAATGGTGGATATTTGTTATATTGCTCTCCTCTGAAGTCAGGCCACCTGAGCTACTTCCAGCTCCTGCTGAAAGTATTTACCATGCCATGTGACAGTTGCCAACATGACCAGATGAAAAGTAATATAAATTAAGAAACTAGCAAGTAGATACAGAAAACAAACAAAAAGAAAGGGAGCAACCACAAACTTTATTGGCTGTTTGTGTTTGGGATAATTCCCAAAGTCCTCTGCTTGTTCTGTTCAGCTAAGAGCTGCCAGGACATGTCTGCAGCTGGTTGGAGTCAGGAGCTGATTCCCTTGACAAGCTGTATGCCCTGGCACTATACCCCAAGCTACAACCTGCTGTTTACAACAAAGCTTTGCTGATTAATTTCTTTGGCACACTGAGGATTCAGCTAAATATAAATACACTTCTGGAGACACCCTGTATCCCATGGTCATGACACTTCGGTTCTAAACTCAGTACTAATTGATGACTCCCCAGTCTGTGAATCACCACTTCAGACAGCATTAGCTTGTGATCTGCCACCACACTTTGGAGGGTCCAGGAGGGCCACCTGCCCTGCCCCCTGTTAGTATCAGCTTACCAATAGCCAGATCAATTACCTTGTGCAAACGTCTCCCTTTTGACAAAGAAGTTAATTAGTACTTGAATTATGAGAATCTAGGCACATAAAATTTCTGTATTGCAGGCCTCAACAGCTACTTATTTTACAACCATTTCAACATGAACAAGAAATACAGCTTGCCACTAGCTTTAAACAACCAGTAATCACGGTAAGTTGGGGATTGCTCTGACTGCAGCTTGTAGGTTCCTGTTTTTGCTGACAGAAAGATGAGAAGTTTGAAAGGGCTTGTGAATTTGCAAGTGATAAAATGAGGTGCTCTTCCTAAAAGAGTTCGAATTTCATCCCAGTGGTATAATGCAGAACTAAGTCCAATGAAATTATCCAGGTGTGCCAACTTCAGAAGGAAATTCATGCATGTGCAACTATATAGGGCAGGAATGCCTTGTCATCAGACAAGTTAAGCACTTGTATGCCTTGTGGGACCTATAGGATTAAAAGTTAGTAATGTATACCTGATTATAAGAACAACCTGCAATATACTCTGGAACCTACAACCCTTTTACAGCTTTTCTGCTGTTCACGGCAGTGAGAAAGGTGTTTCAAAATTCTTAGGATACATCATGGCAAATGATGGCAACACTAGCCCGCTTAAAACCTTTCTCTGAAGCCTTGCAGAACTAAACATTTGCTCCCCCAAAGTCCTTAACTCTCAGAAGCTCTCCACCCATAAGCATGCTAAGACAGTACATGAGCAAGAGAATTTTTATTATATAAAAATAATCACAGCTAGGAAAATTTTGCACAAAAAGTAGCAGAAAAAAATAGACATTAGCTTTGACAGAAGCTCATCCATAACCAACTCGCTTTCTGTGATTTCCAGATGGCATCCATATTATCACTTGTTATGGAAGTCATGTTGATGCTGTCCTAAATCTGTCTTTCAATTGTCTTGCTGTGCTTGATGCTGATGTGGGCTTGTCCTAGTTAGAATTCTTGATGTTGTGAGAAGCGCCTTCTCTGAGGATTTTATAGGAGCATTTTCTTTGGAATAAGTCAATCTTTTTTAATAGACACGTTAGTGGCTTTCCATATCCCCTCACCAAAAAAGTGTGAAGTCTGCACTGAAAGCATATATTTCTGAGAAAGATGTTCTTAATTTACAAAGGTGGTTTTTTGCTTATTCACTGCTCATTGCCTATATAGATAAGTGAAACTATTTACTTCTTGTTCTTCCTGTAATATTTCTCTGTTGGAATGCATATGGTAATATATTTTGATTTTTTACTTGAAGAAGACATTTCTTTTGCACTGAGTAACATTTTTAACAGATCAGGGCATATAATGAAGATAATCCAAAGAAATCCAGCTCCTTGTTACAGTCATCCTCTTCATGGCTAGCAGTGTGTGGAGGTTTGGGTTGGCTCCCTGCCAACCCCAGCTGCTGGGCACACAGACTCCCCCCTCCCGAGAGAGAAGGAAAAAAGTACCCAAAGACAATTGTAGTAAAAGTATATATATATATATATTCACAAATATTACAATTATATACAATCAAACACTATAAATATACAGAACAAATCCCAAAACAACCCCAAAAGGGAAGAGGGGGGAAAGGGAAAGATGGGACAAAAATGGGTGAAAACAAAACAAAATAAATACACACACTTGTAAACTCTGGAAAAAGCTCAATAAGTAACTAACACAATAAATTCTCACCAAACTTCCCTCAAGAGCAGCAGTAGAAATCTCCACCTTGGTAGAGCTGGGACAACGGCTTCTCAGATAGGCCTCAGTTCATACAGGAAAGAGCTAAGCCGACACAGAGACCTGATATCCTCCAAGCACACGAAAGGAAGAAGAGAGGGGGAGGAAACCTTCCTCCCTGTCTTATATACACCTGATTACGTAAAGGAATGGTGTGGAATACTTCCTTAGTTTATACCCCTGTTACCAGGGAAGGCCTAAACCAAACCCAAGAAAACTAAACCACCACACAGTGCAGAAATAATACTGCATTTAGGGTGAGATGTGTCATACTTCTAATTTGGGAAAAGTTAGCAGTGGCAGGTGCCAAGCTCTGTGAGTATGGCTTGTGTCCAAGCTAGGAAGTCCCACCAGCACTTAAACTGCCACACAGAGCTCACTACCTTAGTCCATATGGAAACAGTCCATAAGTGGAAGGGCATTATGGAATAATGCATCTCATCGCCACGAAGAAGCACCTCAGTATTGTATTTCTGGGCTCCTTATAGTGCTGTGCTCCTTATTGCAGCTGCAGTGTGGTCCAGACACATCTGCATGAGCTAGATGTGGAAACCTATCTGAACCTGACACGCTCAGGTTATTCACTTGGATTCAGAGTTGTGGGAAAGTGTCTATGTTGCCTCTGCCCTTTGATCCCCAAAGCAATGTAGTCATGCTGTCTGGTACCCAAGCTAGTAAGACATGCATGAAACCTGACTGTCTGTCCCTGCACCTGCAGCACTTTCCTGTGTCAGACCAACAGAAAGTGGCAAGCAGACTATGTACCTTCCGTCCATTCCTGGTGGCCTGCTTAGCTGCTCTGTACAGAGCTCAGGATATTTTTTGGGAACAGCTTGTCTCTTCACTTGTTTTGCATTCATGAAGCTTGCTTCAGTCTTCTTTCTTCTCCTGCTTCCTGTTAAGCTGTTTTGCTATTGCTGTAATTTTCCTTGCTTTATCTGTAGTTCTCTCATGTTTTTACATATTTTGCTTTTGACAGCTGCTGTTTTGAAACTGAAGCAGCTCTTCAGATGCTGAAACACTGGGTGTTTCTGTCTTTTATGCTGAAACATTGAGTGTTTCTGTCTTTTACTGGTGGACTACTGAAGAGATGTCTATTGTCCCTCCCCATTTCAGTGAGCTTCCAGTGGCATGCCACTGTTGTGACTCTTCAGCAGCCAATAGGGCATGTGCATTTGCCCATAATTGTTAGATTTTCCAGAAATGTATTTTTGCAGCACACTCTGGAGAGTTCCAAGGTATTTTATGTACCTGTAAGTAGAGCTCTGTGAACCAACACAGCAAAATCTGACTTAATCATTCACCATTTTGATTAGACTCAGAACCAGTCCAAACATGCCCAAGATTTTAATATCATTATAATTTTGCATTAAAATTGCTACCTAGAACTGTATGTCATCCCCCAAAACCTCAAGAAACACATGCTGTAGCAAGCTATAACAAGAACCTTCACCTTTACTGTTTCTAACATAGATTTTCAATACTTTATGTTTGCTTTTTATTTTTCTCAGTTAGAAATAAACTCTAGGAGTTCTTTCACTGAGTGGTTCTCCCTGAGTCAATGCTTGCTCTTTTTCCAACAGCACTGAGACAGCACTGCCAGCTTTCTGTCACAAAAATTCTGGAAGTTGACAATAGTGATTTTTGATGTATAATTTGCTCAAACGGTGCCACCTGCTAATACTAATTTTAAGGATATTAAAAGTTCTCTTTTTACCAGACATTTTACCAGTTTCTCTCCTTAATTTCACGTTGTTCAATTCAATTCTCATAATGGATCTGATCTACAGGACTTTTCAGGGCCCAGCTTTCTGTGTTTTGCAAAAGGCCATTGCATTCTTCACATTTAGCTGATCTTGTGTTGAGGCCAGCTTGGCTGCCAATACTTCTTTCAGCAGTGAGACTTGTTTTATACAATGGGACATCCTCCAGGTGTACAGGTGGCTGGGTACAGGTGAAAACATTACATTTTCCCTTGCCACAGAGCTACCTGCAGTTTATCTCTTGGGACTGACCTGCTAAAAAAACTTTATTATCCATTCCCAAATCCTTCCTCCTTGATTGTGTCTTTTTTGGGAATGCTGGGAGAAGTCATGGTGGGCAAATTCTGGTTTGTCTCATAACTCTCATGGAAAACTGTAAAAGTAACTAGATAACTATTCCTCCCCTGCCTCTCCCCAAATTTATACACTTATGATATCTCAATCACAGATCAGCTGGATTTTGCTGGGTTTATTTGGGACATAGTTTGCTTCAGAGCAGTTAGTTTGGGCCTGTGTTTTGGATTTGTGCTGGAAATGGTGCTGATTACTCAGGGATGCTAAGCAGCACTTACACAGAACCAGGGTATTTTCTGCCTCACACCCCACCTTGTCAATAAGCAGTGTGAATGTCCACAAATTGTTGGGAGGAGACACAGCCAGGACAGCTGACCCCAAGTGAAAATAGGGATATCCCATACCATATGGAGACATACTTAACATATAAAGCTGAGGGAAGAAGAAGAAGAAAGAAAGGGGGTTGCTCGGAGTGATAGTGTTTGTCATTGCAAGCCACCACTACATGTCATGGAGCCCAGCTTTCCTGGAGATGGCTGAACACCTGCCTAATGATGGGAGGCCGTGAAATGAACTCCTTGTTTTGCTTTGCTTGTGTGTGTGGCTTTTGCTTTACCTATTAAACTGTCTTTTACCTCAACCCATGAGTTTTCTCTCTTTTACTCTTCTAATTCTCCCCCATTCCACCAGGGGAAAGTGAGTGTGTGGCTAAGTGGGGCTTAGCAGCTGGGTAGGGTTAAACCATGACATAGATGAAGATTCCTAGTTCCCTGATCACCTAGATAAAAGGGCTAGTAAAACCTCATAATTTATAGTGTTTGTGCTAGCTTAGCATCTCCAGAGGGATGTATTTGCTAAATTCAGCAAAATGTGTAAGCCAGCTGTATTGTAAGACATAAAGCAAATGCTAATTTTTCTGTAGAACTGCGGTCATGATCTAATGGAAATATTGCTTTTTCTATAGTGATGTTCAGAAGTTGTGGGACTAAACTGTATGCAGGCACCAATTTCATCCCCACTCAGGCAAAAGGTTTGTGTGATATGTAAGTGTGGGATTTGATGCAGATTATTTGATTTTAAAAAGAAAACTCACAAAGGATCTTAGTCTCCAGCACAATTCTTTGCACCAAAAAGAAAGTACAGAGTTCTGCTTTATTGAACATACAGAGGATCAAACAAATTGACACAGTTTTCATCACCAAGCTCCTTCCCACCAAGCACTCCACAACTATCTCTTCTCAGAGTTGTATGGCTAAGTTTGCTTAGACTGCTCTGAGGTCTGACTACCTCTTTCACTACCTGGACTATCTCTCATTCTTCCAAATGTCACTGGATCAAAACAGTTCTTAGAATGTCCATGGTAATTCCTGAGAAACTTCTGGGTAACTATCATTTTTCCTTCTTTTAGGGAAGGATTTTACCAATATTTTGTGTAGAAAGCTGTCTTAATCTTTGCTGCCAGCACAGGTAAAGGCATCTGCCGTTTTCCTGCAGTTATCTCAAATGAAAAATGAAGGTTGCTTCCAATTATTTCAACTTGGTTTAATCCAGTTTGTAATCATATTAAATTACCAGGTTTACCACAATTTAGCCTATTAGATATAAATTACATCATTTACTCTATGTTCATTAGAAATCTGCCACTCAAGAACAAACTAAATTAATTTCTTATATGTATTTTTTTCTTGAATGTCATCCTTACACTGTTTCTTCTTACACTGTTTCTTCTCACACTGTTTCTTCTCTGCCTGGAAACCAGATTCAGTCACCATCACCACCACCAGAGCCCCAGCTACACACTGCAATTCCATTACTCAGGTGAATAGAAAGAAATGCCCTTAACAATACTAACATTGTCACAGGTCAGAATGGGAAACCTCCCAGCCTAATAGACAAGACATTGCTCATTCCAACCTAACACCTGAAATGAGTTCAGGTTTGCTGATTACTTGTACATCCAGGAGCTAATAACAGCTTCCCCTAAGCATATTGCCTGAAAAGAACTGAGAACTATGTAGGCTTTTCTAGAGAGGTAGAAAGAGGTGTTCTCTGAAAAGCACCCCTTGGAAACTTCTGAGGGCAGTTCAAGTAAATAGGACTGGGTACTATTTCATTGTCTTTTGCAAGGTTGCAGATGACTGCAGAACGCAGAAGGCAGTAGAGAACCAGGACCAGGGGACTGAGGTGTTTTGGGGTACCAGGACCACTGCTGCTTACTTGTTTCAGATAGGACAAGGAGTGCTCACTCATACCATATTAATAAATCCTAGCTCTTTTATCAATTCACATTAGATTCTTCAATGCAGACAGGTACAGGAGCAAACATGCTTTTAATTTCTGACTGGTTGATCTACCAAAACAGTGGTCAAAGACTTGACATCAGTGTGTCAACGTGAACTGTCAGCATCATGGAACTGTGGAATTTGCAGGAGATGAGGATCTCTCTGGAGCTCTTTTCTTCTGAGGAGAATAACTGGACTTTTTTTGTTTGTTTGTTTGTGTTTGTTTGTTTTTTTGCTGCAATGCACACCCTGGCAAGCTGTGCTGCAGTTCTAGCAGTGAAGATATAATGATATGGAAAAAGCCTAATGAATGTGGAATAGAGCCAGAAGATAGGAAGGGGTCCATGGCCAGTTATAGAGGTACCAATGGGTACAGAATGACAGGATGGCTGAGGTTGGAAGGTACTTCTGCAGGTCAGCTGTTCCAACCCTGCTGCTCAAGCAGGGCCACTTAGAGGCAGTTTGCCAGGACCATGTCTGAATGACTTTTGAAGATCTCAAAGGATCACCACCTCCCCTGGCAGCCTGTAACAATGACTTGCTTGCCTTCACAGTAAAAAAATGTTCCCTGATGTTCAGAAGGAGCCTCATCTGTTTCAGTTTGTCCCTGTTGCTTCTGGTCCTGGGCACTCCTATGCAGAGCCTGTCTCCATCTTCTTTATGTCCACCAACAGGTACTTACATACACTGCTAAAATCCCCCTGAACCTTCTCTTCTCCAGGCTAAATAGTCCCAGCTACCTCAGCCTGTCTTTATAGGAGAAATGCTCCCATCCCTTGATCATCTTTGTGGCCCTTTGCTCAACCTCCTCCAGTATGTCCATACTTCACTCACACTGGGGAGTCCAGCGCTGGACCCAGCATTCTGGGTGCTGAGCAGAGGGTAAGGATCACCTCCCCAAACCTGCTGGTAACACTCTTCCTAATGCAGCCCAGGACATCCATTAACCATTTTGTGGCAAGGGCGCATTGGTGGCTCATGTTCAACTTGGTGCCCACCAGGACCCCCAGGGCTTACTCTTCAAAGCTGTTGTCCAGCTGGGCAGCCACCAGCCTGTACTGGTACCTGGGGTTGTTCCTCTCCTTCACACTTGCTGAATTTCAGGAGGCTCCTCTCACCCCATTTCTCCAGCTTGTCAAGGTCCCTCTGGATGGCATCATGACCTTTTGGTGTATCAGCCACTCCTCCCCATTTTGTGATATCAGCAATTTGCTGAGGGTATCTTTTCCCATCATCCAGATCATGAATGGAGATGTCAACCAGGACTGTATCCAGTATTGACCCCTGGGGTACACCTCAGGTCACTGGCCTCCAACTAGGCTTTGGGCCACCAATCACCACCTCTGGGCCCAGCCATTCAGCCAGTTTTCAACCCACTTCACTATCTGCTCATCCAGCCCATACTTCAAAAGCTTTTTTTATGATCATCTTATGAGGGGCAGCCCTAAAACTCCTACTGAAGTCCATAGAAACAGAACCACTGCTCTTTTCTCATCCACAAGGCTAGTACATACCTTAAGAAAGAGATCAAGATCAAGAGATTTTGAAAGTCAGGTGCTCTGCTATTTCACAGATTGAAGAGTTTTACAAACAAAGCTTATATGGCCAGATTCCTTCATAAACAAGAGAAATCTGTTTAAATCTGAGAGCATTGTGAAGGTCTTGAAGACCCAGAGATAAGGTTAGTTTTTTTTCCTGTAGGAGAGAAGAAGCCATTAGCAAATTCTTGCTTCTCTATTGATAAAGTGTCTGCATATCAGTGCAGCTGACAAAACCAAGTAACCATAGCACTACATAAGATGTAACATTTCTGCACATAAGAACAGTGTAACAGTACACTTCCAGAATGATCTGTCATGGGTGGAAACTTAAGTCAGTGCACTTAAAAGAAAAATCAAGACAGTTCTAGAAGAGCAATGCATTTTTAGTTGGAAAGGGTACAATAAAAGAAGAAAGCACCCCTTTTTTTTGGCGGGGGGTGGGGGGAGGAAAATAAAGCAGCATATGGTAAAACTGTCTAAGGAAGTTTAATGAGTGAGAAAAATTAAGAAAGCAGGATTGGAATATAAATGGCTGTGACAAACTCCACAAACTTGAACACTTGCTAGTGTTTGCAAAGGTCAAGCTCACTTTCCACAAAGGATTAAAATAATGGTTCCTCGGCCTCATTCACAAACAGGTAGGAGAACTTGGGGCCAGGGCAATTCCACTCACCTTTTTGCAATTATATTACTATATCCAATTAAAAAGTCAGAGTAAAGCATCACATTTCAGCAAAGAGGCAAAGTTCCAGTTTCGCTAAGCTACAGCCTGACTGTTGAAGTGTAACTATTTAGTAACATTAGAGATCATAGAATCATAGAATATCCTGAGTTAGAAGGTACCCACAAGGATCATCAAAATCAAACTCCTGGCCCTGCAGAAGACAGCCTGAGGAATCACACCATGTACTTGGGAACATTGTCCAAATGCTTCTTGAACTCTGGCAGATATTTCCGTATTTTAACAATTTGCTGTTCATGGTGAGATAGTGATAGCTGGGATACAACATGATCTCCATGTTCTATGACTCTGTCTTCCATGAAACCAAACAGCACAAGGTATTACATCTCTACCACTACTGCCCTCATGGGATGGATCACATAAACCTAAGCTGAATCTCATACCAAATCTTTACTGGTCTTGTACAAAAATATGTTGGATCTACAATTAATGCTATTTGTAACTAAAGCCCTGAAATGTCTATTTAAACACACATCCAACTAACAGGAAGTGTGAACCATTATAAATTGCAGACTTAACAGCAGTCTCAGCAGCTTTTAAAATCTGTCCTACATTATATTCAGTTGTGAAACTCCACCAGGTGAAGAACTGAGGGTAAGAAGCTATAGTGCACTTCAAAAGCCATTGTAGTAGAAAGTTATCAGATGACCTCCTTCCTGTGAAGGATAAAGATCAGGTACATCATCTTCCTGTTGCTTTTCAGAAGCAATTTTTTGTAAATTTTGGTGTAAATTATGAGCTTATAGCCTCCTCTGGTATTCAGTCACCTGAACTGATTTTTGCATGACCTTATAAAAGTAGGTCTTACTCTTTAATGACAGGTCAGCATATCAGTCTCATATATCCTAAAGCTGGTGTCCAAGGGAAGTAAAGCCACAACATTTGTGCGATAAATAGCAGTGTTCTGTAACACCCTTCAGCTAATTATTAAACAACTGTTTCTATAGATACACTGAAAAATTTCAAAAGACCACCTTAAAATCTTAAGTACTTCTTTAAACCTAGTGTTTTAAATATACTGTCCACCTGTCTGTGGAATTTACCCAATCCTTTGTTGGTTACACAGGTGACTGACGAAAGTGATGGGAGATATGACTGGTCTCATGCATGAAGCATGATCCTCCCATATCTGGCTTGTCTAATGGTCCCCTGCAGCCTGATGTGTTTTGCCCCTTTCATTCCTTCTCCTGACTTAGAACGCTGCTTAACAAATTGACTCATCGATGGGATTGAAAAGCAGTGGAGAGGTTGCTTGCTCGGAGCAATTTCTCTAACGGACACACAGTTCAGCAAAAGATTTGCATTGCAATTCCTTCTGCACCATGTGACTAGACACTGGTGTTTATATGATACTACAAAAGGGGACACATCTCCCAGATATGACCTAACACTATGAGCAAGGAAGATTTTAGCTGAAATACACCCAGTTCATAGCAGTGTGACCTGGAAGGACAGCTGGGTGGGAAGAGACAATTACCGCATAAAAATCAAGGACTATAAACTATTAAGCTTCCTAGCATTAACTCTTACTTGAAAAAGCAGTTTAAATCTACTTTTAGAGAGGGCCTTTGTGCCTGCTCCCTTCCCAGTGCTCCCTCTGCCAGCTGAAATCAAATACCAAGCCTTGCTACTGTAAACTGGAAAAACAAAAATAGAAATGAGGCTTATGATGAGGGAAAAAAAGAAAAGATTTTTAGCGTTAAAGCCTTTTATGAGTGAGGCAGCACAGATGTTATACATTTGTCCCAGCCCTTGTATCCTGTTTTGAAAACCAGCCACAGAGTATGTAGTTTCACTGCCTGGGGGTTTCCAGTGCCTGGGAGTGTGGTTCTTCCCTCACTTATTGACACCTCAAAAGGAATGGATCAGCGAACTGATCAGGATTAAAACTGGCAAAACAGAAACAAGACTATTTTTAGCCTGGACTATTCCCTGATTTGTTTCACGGTGCTGCTCCACAGACAGCACAGCTTGAGGGTGTGGTGTGAAGGGAAATGGACTTGTACGAGGCAGTGGGGAAGCAGGAAATCTTTCAGACAGTGCTGTCATTAAAGCCCATTTTTCATGATGCTCAGTTGGTAACAAGGCAGTTGTTAAGATTTGAAGTCCTTCTCACTGCAAAAATCTATTTTTTCTGAAAGGGTGCTGAAATAGGTGTCTGCCAGACTCCTCTCACCACAAAGAACACAGGTGACACACACATGCTCTTGTCGTGCTGCAAAACCTGGAACTTCCCCTCTGAACCCTGATCAAAGTGGCAGCACAGGTATGCTTAAATATACAGGAGTCAGGTGATAACTGCAGTTACATTGTATAAAGAACACTTGAAGTCTTAGTACATAAAATTTTTGTTTAAATGCAATCACAGTATTCCAGTTATTAATTATTGATGGACAGACCATTGGAGTGTGAAGACCACTGGACTGTGCAGACCTTCAGTTCACATCTAGGAAAACAAATCATGGTTCAAAACATTGTTTGGCTACATCAACTAAAGAGTAAAAAAAAAAGTCTGCAGCTAATCTGAAGCAGGAAACACAGACAACATCAAGAGGAGATTTAGGAACACCAGTAAGGTTTTATAGACTTTTCCTTTGAATGTTTATTAATTGAAGGCTTTATTAGAAAGGCCCTGGAGCAGAGCCCCTCTGAGCTCATATTCATGCTGAGCATCCTGCCTGCAGGTACACTGAAGCTACTGCTTTCTTGCAGTTCTGCATCTCAACCCTAAGGGAAGATGTAGCCTACCTTGATAAAAATGTATTACTTCTTCTCAATACACTATCACTTATAAGAATTTCAATGTTATTTTAGACTAAGCACTATATTTTTATATCATTCTTCATATTTAATGTTGGTACATTAAATATATTTCAACTTTAGAAGGGTACCTCTGAGGCCTTCCTCCTACCACTGGTCCTGATCTACTGGCTACTCCTTTCATTGTGCCAATATATTTCTTAATGGAGAAGAGGAATTAAAAAGACTTGGCAGGGTGGATTACAGCCCAATAATTGTTGATGAGATCAAGCAGGACAAAGCCCAACAATGAAGGATAGGACAACTGCAGGAATGCAGGTATTGTTACACGAATTGGTCCATAATACCCATTTCTCACCGATTTGGTGTTTCTTTCCAGAAGGAATCTCACAGCCCAGCTGTTCTCCTTGCAGCTCTGTAAAACCACATGGAGGAACAAAAGCATTTTAAGCTGCTCAGCAAAGGTTTGAGGAGGGACTGAAACAAACTGGTTTCCCACTGCACTCCTGACTGCACATTCAGGCCCTGTGCCCTGAATATCCACTAATGTGGCTTTATCCAGCTGTGCAAAAGCAGAGGGATTCAGCCAGGAACACACAAGCCCTTATTTGCATGGGTAATTGTCCCTTAAATATTATAATCTTAAACTGCACCAGGGGAGGCTTAGGATGGACATTTGGAGGAGTTTCTTTCACGTAAAGGGTGATCAAACATTGGAACGGGCTGCCCAGGGAGGTGGTGGAGCCACCGCCGCTGGACGTGTTTAAGGAAAGGCTGGATATGTCACTGAGTGCCATGGTCTGGTTGACACGGCGGTGTTGGGCTCCACGACTCCACGGGCGTCCTCCAACCTAATTTATATTCTCTGCTTTTGCGATCAATCAGTAGTTGCCAACCACCGATCCCGAAGTGATCACACCTTTACAGGGACGCCTGCGAACACAAGTGGCGCTCCCATACAGGGGGCTCTGCAGACCCAGCAGCCCCGGCTCGCCCTGCCCTGTCCGGGCGACAGCGGGAACCGCAGGGCTCCCCTCACCGCTCTGCCCGGCTCCGGCTCCCGCAGTGTCCCCTCACACCGCCCCCGGTCCCGCAGTGTCCCCTCATACCGCCTCCGGCTCCGGCTCCCGCAGTGTTCCCTCACACCGCCCCCCGGTCCCGCAGTGTCCCCTCACAGCGCAGTGTCCCCTCACACCGTCCCCCGGTCCCG
>WBMV01000951.1:0-119403 GCA_013396655.1 Campylorhamphus procurvoides | reverse complement strand
GCCCGCTCCGCCCTCACGGCGCTGCCCGCTCCGCGCATGCGCCGCGCGGGGAACCCTCGCGAGAGCAGCGGGAGGGTGGCGGTTGCTGCTGCCCCTCACTGCGGAGACAAGCCCCGTTCCCCTGTCCCCCTGTCCCTTGTTCCCTTGTCCCCCTGTCCCGCTGTCCCCCGGCCCCCTCCGCCCCCGCGGCCATGGCGGCGCCGCCGGCCTCGCCCGGCCCCCGCGGGCGGTTCGAGCAGGAGCAGGAGCGCGCCGTCCGCGCCCTGGTGCGCTGCGTGACCGGCCTGCCCGAGCGGGAGCTGGGCGGGGAGCGCTTCCAGGCGGCGCTCAACTTCGCCTGGTCCAACTTCAGGTCAGCCGCAGGGCCCTGTGCCCGCGGGGGTGGGCTGGGGCAGCCGTGGCGAGGGTGTGCCCGCGGATCGGGGGCTGCTGCTCCGTTCACGTTGAAGTCTTGGTCTATAACAGGGGTTTTTTTCATGCCCTGTAAAAAGGTGCCTTCCAGCGTCTTCATTTAGGCGTTCCAGAATTTTGTCGTTTTGGAGGGAGGTAAGTTATGGCTATATGTAAGGAGCAAGCAAAGAAGATTCTGCCACATGGAGACAAAACTTCTGGCCAAGAATGCCGTGTTGCTTATCTGAAAGGGTATCAGTCTGCAGAAGAGAATGTATTTGGTGTTTATTGGAGCTTGTCAGAAAAGTGGTCCTTATTATCCTGTAATACATATTATCTGTATCCCTTTAATTCTGTTACACTGCCATCCATAGTGCCTTTACTCAAGTTTTGCACAGTGTTCACAGTTACTGTTTTAGTGTCTTCTGGAGTTGGACCCGGTGATCCTTGTGACTCCCTTCCAACTCAGAATATTCTGTGAAATCCGTGAAACTCTTACATGATGTATTTCCAATTACCCGTAGTGTCACTAACTGCTGCCTCTTTGGAATCTTCTGTGCTTGCATAGGTTGGGTCAGCAAGTACCTAATCCACATAAAATTAATACTGCTTTACATTTTTCATGCTGATGAAATCCATTTTTGGGGGAGCAATAGCATAACTGCATTGCATCTGTGAATCCTAACTACTAATAGGCTCAAATAAAACTATTTTAATATGCCAATCTCACCCTCTGTTCTCCTAACCCAGTTGCTGAGGTAGCCATGTGCTCTTTTAGATTGGGGAATTGCTGGTTTTGTTGTTGTGATTGTTTGTTTTTAAAACAACATGTCAGGAAAACAGAGAGGGTGGTGCAGAGTGAACAACAAACTTTTGAAAGGGAGGGTTGGGAAGGGGAAGGGTTATTTGTGCCAGAATTGTTTTTCAAGAAGTGTGCATGGAGCGTCAGCCTGAGATTGTCTAATACTATGTTTCCAAACAGTGAGACCTTAGGTTGTAGCAGAAATTCTCTTTAGTTTCAAGTTAATGAAAATTGTGGCTTGTATTGTTAAATTTGACGATGTTTCTGTGTTTTCGTTCTCAGATCCATCTGTTTATTTCCATGCATCACACCAGTCCTCTTCTATTCACAATGTTCCCAACTTGCCTGAAAAAATTGATCAATTTTTCATGTGTGTGTTAGGGTCATTAATTAAAACTTCATATGAGAGACTCAAGAATATTCACTAATAACTTTCTTGCAGCTTTATTTTTCTTTTTAATGCAGATTCTTGGTTTAGCTTTTTATTGTCTTTCCAGCATGAGGTTCTAAATCTTCCAGTTTTTGTACTTACCACCATTTTTTTTGAATTAATGATTTTCTTTGTAAGCTAATGTGCTGTAATAAATGAGATAATTTATTTTCTTATTTTCTTAACCTAAATGCTGGCTACCTTGTCAGTGTTACATTTTATCATGCTTTTATTCCTTACGCACAACTGAAATCAGACTGATGGGTCTGTAATTAACAAAGTATTTTTTTCTCTTAATATGGACCTATCTTCATCTTCTAGTGATACTTATTAAAAATCCTTGCTATCTGTCCTACAGTTCCATTTTCTAGTTTTTTACTTTGATGTTAAGGTGATTTTGTATTGTCTTTCCAGTTTCAGTCTTTTTGCTTAACTTTTGCTTAAGATTCCGATCCAGTAGTTTTGATTTCTGTCTGTGGTCACAGGAGTTTTACCCCTGTGTTCTACACAGTTGTTGCTGCAAAAACTACATTGATGACCCACATGTAGAGTGTCTTGACCTTGTGCTCACTGCTGTCACATCTTATTCCCTTGATTTTTTACTGTCTGTATCTGAAGAACCTATTCATAGCCTAATTTATTCTGCAAAGTCCATCTTACCTTTCATGAGTTTTTGTTTTGTCCCTACACATACACCTTTGTTGGTGTATCTGTTCTTATTTTTGATTAAGCTCTCTGTTCTTCTAGGTGCTCTCTTTTATGCTATAAAAGGGAGGTTCTTTTGGGTTTAGAGACCTTCCCATGTGGCTGTTTGTTTTGTCTGTGTCTGTCATCCAAGTCCCAGATAATTTTGGTGCCTTTGACACCAATGCCTTTGACAACACAGTTCTTGATCTCCTTGCTCCACTTGACTTAGCAGACAGCGTACTTTAATTGCTTAGTTTGCTGATACAGTAGTAATTTTCCATTCAGCTTAAGGTGCTGGTTAAATGTAACCTGCATTCAATTTTTCCATTTTTCAGGTCCATTGTAGTTAGTCCTTCTTGAGCTGAGAGACACCGAGATTAATTTTTATTGACACTTAATGCTGTTCCTGAGCTAAATGTGCATTATTAAAATAGTAATGTTGTCTTCATATATGTAAATCAGCTTTATTTTCTTCCTTACTTAAGGTTCCTTTTAAACATATTCTAATGCAGATTTCTTACGCAGATTTCACCGTTTTCTTGATGTGAACAGCCATAAAGTAGAGAGGACAATAGAGGGGTAGGTTTTACACTTACATGTTAATAATGCATTGATTGTCTTTTTTTTTTTTTTTTGGAGCATGTTTGATACTGTTTTTGTTATTAGGATACATGAGAAATTGATAATTCATTCTGACCTGGGAAAAGCTGCAAGCTGGAAAAGACTAACAGAAAAATTTCTGAACTTGCCACTCCCAAGTGTTGAAGAAACAAAGGTATGCACATTGCAATTGTCGTGTTGGTTTTTTCCCATCCAACTTGCATTTGTACTGGCAATGGGGCTTCAGTTGTAATGTTGTGTTGGAAACCTCAGGTGACTTAGCAGCGGGCTTTGCAGTTGCTGTTCAGGTCATGGATTTCCAGAAATGAAAATCCATTTATTTTCTTTTCAGTGTTTCAACACATGCTGTTTCATGAGGTAAATCGACATGATGTCATTGCAAAGAAGATGTTTTAGCTAGAGTCGTAGCTGGAGTCTGGGTGAACCTAGCTTTCCATGTGTTCTAAAACAACAAAGAATTGAGCACTTCTCAAAAGAAACCCATTTTTTTAACCTTAAGTAATGTATGTAGATGTTTTAATTTTAGTGTTTCCAGTTGTAGTGCTCCTTTCCTGTAGCATCCTTATGGGGACTATGTGTTTAATCATCAGTACACTTTGTATCAAATCAGTTTAGGATATGGAGTGGATTAATATGGCAAAAGTTGTCTCATTTAGATATTTTCCAATGTGGCAGTGTAATAACGAATTTGATCTTCAAAAACTGAAAGTTGTCACTGTTGGGAAATTTAAGCTTGTGATTTAAGAGGTGATCCTCCATCTAATGCTATTCTTTAATAGAGCTGTATGTTTTGAACTGCAGTCTGATTTTACTTCTAATTGAACTGACATTTGCCATTCTTTGCACTGTTTTAAGTTCCTTTTAATTTGTGGGGAAAACCCTGGAACCCTCAATAGCTTACACATATCTTCAGTTATTACAATGTATTCTCTAGATTTTTGAAAATGTACCTTTAATTGTGCTTGTTTTAAGACTCAAAACTAACCAAACCAACCCAAACACCCAGGCAAGCACTTAATACTTGAATGTTGCAAGTATCTAAGGGTTTTTTTTAAAATTTTTTTTTAGAAAAATGCAACTGAGGTGTGGCTGGAGGTAGATAATATCTCATGTTTGTGAAGTTAAACGGCATTCAGTTTTTAGCAGTGACACATAACTGGGAAGATTGGGTATTTTTCAGTTTCTATGTCTGGGAAGTGAAATACCAACTCACACATGACTCTGTCAATGACCTACTGGTTCTCTTTGACAAACATTTGTAAAGTCAGTAATGTTCAGTAGAAAAATAGTATCATCCGTATATAATAGGTGACTATGATGCCGCTTTATCAGAAATTTGAGTTATTTTTTCTAAAATGCAAGTGGATCTCATTCGAAAACAGCCTTCTAAGTGTGTTTATGTATGTGTCCAGTGTATAGGATGTAAATAGCAGAATCTCCATATGTCTGGATAAAAAGCAGTCTGCTGCAGAGCTCTGTAGATAGAATCAGGCCAAAGAAAAATCATTCTATAGTAAGAAGTGGTTGTGCAGATTGGTAAACAGATTTTAGGGAATAGCACAACACAAATCTCTAACCTTACCAGTGTTAGCACAGTATTCTGACCTGATTGAAGGCTCCTGTTTCACAACTGCATTAGTGCAACGCTGGAGTTGACGATTCATCCCTAATGATTTGTGGAGATTTTTCAGATGCGAGAAGATAATGTGAATGTGATATTAAAAGTAGTAATTTTAGCTAACTTGATTTTAGCCTCCGTTAGAAATAATCAGCCATGCGAGCAAGGGAACCTGAAACTTGGTTTCCTGCAGTCCCATTGCCTCTGTCCTTCTGGCTCATCCACGTTAATTTAGCTGTCCATTATCTGTTGTTCTGTGACTTTTACTTTCACAGGACTTGTATCTTTTCCATATTCTCTTGATTATCAGTTCAGTAAGAGGTAACTTATGCTGTGGCTACTTTTGAGATATTTGTGTACAGATTGGCTAATTAGAAGGCAGAAGAATCACGTGGCAGATGTTATTTTTGCAATTCAGAACTGGGGAATGGGAACTAATGGGTAGCATTCATGCAAGATAGTAGGCTGAGTTTGTTCCTAAAATCTTTTAGACTACTTACAGGCTTACCTTTTTTTTCCCACTGTGTCTTAAAGACAGATACACACTATGCTATATTGTCTCTTCTGTTGTGTTTGTCTGATTCCCCATCCAACACCACCTATGTGGAAAAACCAAGAGTCAAAGAAGTGGGTAAGTTTACCAGATGTTTATATGGCTATTAAAAGATACAATCTGTTAACGCAACCTGATAAGAAGGACATTTTTCCTCTCCATTTTATTATCTCCTTCACTTCACATTGCTTTATTGATTGTCTTCTTTATAATTTATGCATTTAAAAGAGCTTGCAAATCCTTCCTACCCCCGTTTATGTTACATCACTTAGTTTAAGTGTTCCAGCCATCAAAGTACCTTGGGAACTCTCTTTGACTTGTACCACTCGCTTACAAACGTTCTCCGCCTATTCAGCAGTGCTTATGTGCTCAAAGACAGACAGTGGTTTCTATCTCAAGCCTCTGTCTTGCACCTCAATAGTAGATCTGTTGAAACGGCTCTGGTGATGTAAATTCCTATGTTGCCTGTATAATCAAGGAAAGGGAGATATATTTGAAGGTTTCCAGAGGGAGATCCCAGCTGCGTGCTTTCTAAAGTAGGGCTTTTTCACTCAGTGCCTGAAAATGAGGCTTGCGCTTAAGTTTGAGTGGATACCATCCCCCATTTGTTTACAGTGTTGTATCATAGACTGAAAGAAGAGTATTTCAGACTAACCTAAAGAAAATCTTGCATCTTAAGATTCCTTTTTGAATGATCTCTGCACATTCCCTCGGCGGTGTTTTGAATGCACTTTCAGCCCATTCCAGGAATGTGAATATGAAGAGGTTATCTCAAACAACACTAATTACAGTTGAGTAAGCTTCACGTTTAAGATATAATATGTTGTGTGATTGTTACTTTTGCACTATTGCACATCACATCATGGATATATGGTGTCTTTTTTTGAGAGTAGGACAGTCCTTGGTTTGTGTTGTTTACAGTCCGGGATCCATGTGCATATGTAAATTATACATTTAGAATGTTTCCATTGAGCTAAATGGGACTAGTCACAATAAGTAATGTGTTGCATTCTTGCATGTTTTTCCAGGATTGAAGTGTAGTGTAACATAATACAGATAAATGTGCTGATTGCACACTGTGTTGCATATTTTGAGTGTATAAGCTATAGAATTGAGAATTAGTAAGTGATACACATGGTGGATATGTCACGATTTACATGTCATGTTGAAAGTGGATAACTTTGTTAAAGGAGCAGTAGTGTAAGTTTAAATGGAAGGGAATGCCTTTTGTTTTAGATTTAGGATATCAAGGTAATTTTAACTTTGAAAGTGTTTTTAGAGGAAATGCAAGTCAAAGTTTTGTGATACTTAACTATTTTTATATTTATATTTCTCTTAGAAAAGGAAGAAGAATTTGACTGGGGAAAGTATCTGATGGAAGGAGAAGAAATTTACTTTGGTCCAGGTGTAGACTCACCAGTAAGTCATTTCTTAAGGTAAAACTCCAAACTGTATAAACTAGTTTGAAGTATGTTAGAGACCTGGTTGAGTTGTCCTAGTTTGTGTGCTCTGCATGTTGATTCTTGCAGGATTCCCCAATACGTTATTGCTTAATACTGTAAAATACACACAGACCCAAGCAGAATAACAGTAATGCAAACACTTTGTTTTTCACGGTGTTTTGACTTAGTTCTGCAATTTAACTGGCTGCTTCTGCTGACCCCTGCACTTCCTGCACTTAATCAGCACTTCCTGCAGTTCTGTGATGTTTTTCAGGTCTCATTTGCATGGTTATTAATGGTATACATAAATTAGTCTCTGTTAGATGGTTATGTTAGTCTTAGTGTCCTCAATTTACTTTATAGTGGAAGAAAGAAGAGAATAGTTTGTCTTGAATAGGAGCTGAATATAGATCTGTCTGCTATGTTGTACTGAAGTGTCCTGGGGTTTGTTGCACTTAATAGGATTGGTCTGGAGAAAGTGAAGAGGAAGAAGACACTCAGCCCTTGAGTAGGGAGGACTCTGGTATTCAAGTGGACAGGACACCTTTAGAAGACCAAGATCCAAATAAGAAAACAGTACCTAATGTTTCCTGGAAAGGTTAGAATAAGCTGTAATTCTTCTGATATAGTTATACATACTCAAAATTTAGCAAGCTAATGCAGCTTTACTTAGTGTTCTTTAGTGAGGTATTGTGTTCTAGATTTATAATTGTAGTTTAAGGTGCACCTTAATGTTCACTACTGATGCGGTTTTTTTACAGTAAAGAGGCAATATGGAAGGGTTGGTGTGATTTCTGTTATTGCTAATGGAGAAGAATTCTGTTCATTTCTGTAGACACATGCATGGATATTCCAATATAGAAATGAAAACTTAAACAGTAAATGTAGCATATGGTTTAAGGGATATAATATGAATTTTGATTATTAAATATGAGAATACTGAAGCAAAATTTTGTTGACAACAGAAGTAATTGACTCAGTCCCAGAGTATGAAGTGCTTCTGAAAAAAAATAGTTTTATGTAATTAAAACACTAGTGACCTACTCTTCAATAGCTTCAGAGAATATTAAATATAGCTGTATATATTTTTCATAGAATATTGTAGGATACAGTTTACCTTGTATATGACAAGTGCATAATATATAAGCAGTAGTTGTCTAACTGGGACAAGGTAAAGTTCTCTTAACAATTACATTTAAGAAAGTAACATTTTAGGCAATGTACTAAATGCCTGGTAAAAAGAAACATAGTGATGAAGTTGATGATATTTTGCAGTTTATTTTTTAAAACAGCTTGGGTTTGTATATAGCATTTGAGAATTGCCTGAGACAGAAGCACATGTTCTGAGAAAAAGGTGGAAACCGCACAAATCTCTAAGCTTATAGAATTACCGTACATCCTGAACTGGAAGGGACCCACAAGGATCATCAAAGGCCTTTCATAGGACCATCCTCAAGATTCACACTATGTGCCTGCGAGCATTGTTCAAATAATTCTTCAACTCTGGCAGGCTTTGTCCTGTGCCCACTTCCCTGGAGAGTCTGTTCCTGTGCCCAGCCACTCTGAGTGAAGAATCTTTTCCTGATATCCAGCCTAAACCTCCCCTGACAGCTTCATGTCATTCATTTGAGTTGATAGCTGGTCACCACAGAAAAGAGATCAGTGTCTGCCCCTCTTCTTCCACTCACAAGGAAGTTGCAGACTGCAGTGAGGTCTCTCCTCAGTCTCCTCCAGACCAAGTGACCTCAGCTGCTTCTCATATGGCTTCCCCTCCAGACCCTTTACTGTCTTCATTACTCTCCTTTGAACACTCTCTAATAGCTTTATGTCTTTCTTATATTGTGGTGCCCAAAACTGCACACACTACCTAAGGTGAGGCTGCGCCAGCACAGAGTAGAGCTTATTTTTTAGGACTTTTGCAACTTTTAGGAGATACGGTATTTCTATGTAAATTAATTTGTGCATGATGGTATCATATGCATGAGTGCAGTGAAGTGTAAATAGTTGTAATTAATTTGAAAATATCTGTGTCTCTGCAGCTGAGCAGATAGGCTTATTAATGTCTTCTTCCTGTGTTTTATAAGCATTTCCTGTATTAATAAAAATACCTTACTGACTGTGACATGTTTTCACAGTTGCTGAACCTGATGCCCGCAGCTGGCTGGAGCAGCATGTAGTTCCTCAGTATTGGACAGGAAAAGCTCCTCGCTTTTCACATAGTTTGCACTTGCATTCCAACATGGCTGCAGTCTGGTAAGAAAAATAGTATCACATATTTCTGATGGGCATGCAGTGATAAATATGACCTTTATTAAGCATCTTTACTGCTGGAAGCATAATGGTAGCATAGCTATTACAGTTCACTTAAAACCAGAATTAAAGGGGTATGAATTGATAAGATGAGCAAATGAGCTGTTCATTGAACAAATGTGCTCTTTATTAATAAATTCTTATCCTTTTTTAAAAAATTTTTGCTAAGTCTCTCATGTTAGAGAGAGGGTTTTCATTTTTCAAAGAAGGAAATCATATTGTTGAATTTTTTTTGGCTTGACCCATACAAAGGTCACCAAGAAACTAATATAGGTGAGTTTTCAGTGGTCCTGAAAGTGGGGACTTCCTTAAAGTTTTTGTTTGTTTTTGGTGTCTCCTTTACAAAGTTAGTTTTAAACACAGATTTTGTGCGGGGAAAGAACATAAAGCAGTATATTGTCATGATCTGCCATGGTCTTGGAAATAAAATCAGGATTTAATAAAACCAAACCTGGTTCTTTCATGACCCAAATTCCGATGTGTCATTACTGCAGTAATAAAGTTCATTAGATTTGTCTTTTGTTTTCTTAATTTAATGAATTTGTTAACCAACTTACACTAAAATAACTCTTGATTATCTAGCCACTTATGAACCCAAATTTACAATGAATATTAGCAAATCAGTAGCACGAATAAAGCAATGCTGTTTCTGCTGCAGTGCTATTAGCAGATGTATGTTACATATACGTATGATACATAACCAGTATTACTTAAGTTGGACTTTTTAATTTTGAGCAAATTTACATAACTTTCCCACTGATTATATTAATGCGTAAAACTATTAGGAATGTAAATAATTGTTCTATAGTTTGTTAAAATATGAAAAGTACTGCGGAAGATTTACAAAGAATTGCATAAGACAGGATCATAAAAGAAAGTTCTTAGGTAGCTATGAAAGTTTCCATTTGTTAAGTAAACTCTTGGGCTAAAGTGTGAATTTTCTTAATGGGTTAGGGAAATTGATATTTTACCTTTTAGCTTAGTACTTTTCCCAGAAGGTGATAGTATCTTTTCACAGCATTGAATGAAAAGTAATTGAGCAATCAAAGATTGAGAATTAAACCAAAACAACCCCCAGTGCAAATCCGTTACTTCTGGTATTTGCTACTTAATTGCTTGTCTTGCTATGATATAGCACTAGATGCTATTTGAGTGTTTTCCATAGTATCTTTCTTGATAATATCAAAACAGACTGTGATTTTGTTTGTATACTTAAAATGTCTCCATGACCATTGACTCTGCTCAGATATGAGCTGAACAAAACTGAGCATCGTGATTACTGCTTCATTCTTATTTTCAGCTTGTATTTCAGCCATTAAATTGCTTTCATTTCCTTTTTTTCTAAGGGATCACCACTTGTACACCAGTGATCCTTTGTATGTGCCAGAAGAAAGAATACTAGTCACAGAAACTCAGGTTATACGTGAAACTCTTTGGTAAGAGCAGCATCACAAAGCTTGTGTTTTAATTTTTATATTTCTCTCAAGCGAGTGAGTGATCTGTCTTTGAAGACATGTCTGAGGAAAGAGTTATTACTGAGCTTTTAATTGCACTGTTTCTGGCAATAGAGATGCTGCATATGTGTGTTGACTATTCACATTTGAGACACTGGAACAGGTTGCCTAGAGAAATTGTGGATGCCCTGTCCCTGGAAATGTTCAAGGCCAGGCTGGACAGAGCTCTGAGTAACTTGGTCTAGTGAGAGATGTCCCTGCCCATGGCAGGAAGGTGGGAACTAGGTGATCTTTAAGGTCCCTTCCATTCTGTGATTCACAAAGAAGAAAGTAGCTTACTGCTTCTTGGTTGTGTCAATTCTTCAAGTCTAATTGCTAAAAAGAACTGATTTGTTCTTATCCTGCCCTTATGGATTTTTTAATACAGTGTCCCGTTTTAGAAAGTAGGTTGAGTCATCCTGTAGCTGGGAATTAACTGGAAAGAAACTTTAAGAAATTATTACTTGATGTCAGTGTTTCATTGTTCTTGTTCTAGCAACAATTTACTGTACCAATAGCATCATATTTGATCTGTGGTCTCCTGTTACTCAAGGAAAATAAACGTTTAGGCAAGGGAGAGCTACTTCTTTTATTAATTAGAAAATTATAACTGTATTAAGGGGGAAGATTACTACTCTTTTTGTTTCTTTCAAGGCTACTTTCAGGAGTGAAAAAGCTTTTTATATTTCAGCTGAATGATGGAAAAGTGACTGTGCGGAATGATATTATTGTAACTCATTTAACCCACGTAAGTTGTTTCTGAATCTCAGCTGAATATACCTGTCATTAGAATGATGTAAATTGGGGGAGTAGGAAATTAAACTGCTTGTGGAAAAAATCACATTTCTACAATTGTTTTGTCTAAATTAAAGGCATCTGACTTCATAAAACTGAATGGGCTGTTCATGTATCTGGGAATGGGATGAAGCAATAGCGATTGCAAAATTTTATAGTGTTTTAATTCATAAAAATAGTATCATAGTTCAATTTTTTGTCTTTATAAAATACAATTTTTATTAGATGATTCTAAAAAGTATGTTTTTTTTTAGAACTGCCTGAGATCTGTATTGGAGCAGATAGCAGCATATGGTCAAGTTGTGTTTAGACTACAGAAGTTTATTGATGAAGTGATGGGACACAGCCCAGAAAGCATAATGCATGGAACAGTTTCCACTCCAAAGAAGACTACTGAAGCCCCATTCAGAACCTACCAAGCTTTTATGTGGGCTTTGTATAAATATTTTATTAGCTTTAAAGAAGAACTTACTGAAATTGAAAAGTGCATAATCAACAAAGGTACAGTGCAAGGGAAGTTTTGCAAGAGGGGGACACACAAATTAATAACACTAATAAAATTTGGGTTTCTGTTGGATGTTATTTTTACACATCTTGGGGTTTTTTTTCCAGATAAAACAGTCACACTTTCAATAGTAATAGATAAGCTGTCTCCTAGACTGGCACAGCTGAAGGTACTTCACAAGGTTTTCAGCACAGGAGTAGCAGAAGTGCCACCTGACACCAGAAATGTTGTACGAGCATCTCATCTGCTTAATACTCTCTACAAAGCTATTCTAGAATATGACAGTGTTGGAGAGGCATCTGAGCAAACGGTAGGGGAAATAAATCCTTCCTTAATACAACAACACACTAGACTTAGTAACTAATGCATTGTTGTTTTCCGACATGAGTTCACTCACCCTGGATGAAATTGGATTTACGAGATCAGCAGCAGTTTCTTAGAACTGAGGGGGGGAACTGTGGGGAATCAGTGGCCAGGAAGCTGTTTTGAAAGAGGGATATTTGGACAGCTTTCCCTCCTATTTCTATAGCTGTATAATTCTGTTAATGCTGAAGTGCAGGACTTTGGATTTTTACATTAACTTGCTGAATATACTACTGAAAATACAGTCCATGTCATTGTCATTGTTTTCTTGTTTTCTGTGTTATGAAACCACAGAGTGTTTCTGACTATCCCTTACTGTTTAAGAGATGTTTGAGTGAAAAAATGCTGCTTGAGTGTAACTGTGATTACAAAAGTAACAAGTGGAAGCATGAACAATACAAGCTTCCAGTAAAACTACTAAAGCAGTCATTTTTAGTTAATGTTTAGTTAATCTTTAAAATCCTTAAGTGTGGTTATGTATCTCTTATAAACTGTGGTTGCACAGTTTAGAGGTTAGCCATTTCTTTCTTTTTCCTTTGAATTCAGGTATCCCTTTTGTTCTCTCTCTGGGTTGAAACTGTGAGGCCATACTTACAGACAGTGGATGAGTGGATTGTCCATGGTAATTTGTTTGATCCTGCAAAGGAATTTATTATTCAGAGGTAGGGATGCTGATACTAAATACACATAATGCTCTGCAAGTAAACCTGTTGTAAAACCTGGGGTAAAAGTTGACAATAAAAGTAGGTTTTCAAATTCGTTATTTTGCTTAAGAATTAATTTCTTAATCATACTTTCATAATTTGTATCAAAGTTCTCATTAGAGAAATTACAGTAGATAGGGAGTTCTAACAAGTATTGTTCTAGAGAAGAAGTCAATTATTCTTTTCCATCTATAGTGAATAATGAGCTGGCTGACTCTGAGTGTGCTGACTTTTTTAAAAGCAGTTAACTTTTTCAAAATCAAGACATGCAAAAATGACAAAATTTACTCTTTAATTTTCTAATCTGCAGTTGTTATCAATCAAATGCTATTTAGAATTAAAATGCTCCTTCCAAGTTGTGCTGAAGTTAATATGGTGTCTTGAGTTACATGCACATATCCTAAAGATTATTTGAGCTGTTAGTTTTTCTTCTGTATACATGCTACATTTTGCCCGTCCTTTTCTTCGACAGCCTGGAGGGGAAAGGGAATATAGAAATTAGAGTTCTGGTTTGTAATTACAAATCCATTTTCCCCATCTGCCAAATTTAATTGAACCTCTGTTAACACATATCAAGGTGAGCATGAAGTAAGACACCAGCTCTAGTACTATCGTAATAAATCCTTAGTAGCTGTCCTTAACATCCTTACTATGTTCTCTTTTTGTGGTTCTGTAGTTGTGTTTTCAGTGCTACAAACAGAGCTGATTATTTGTACTTATGCTTCATTGTAATTATCTAATTTGTGTTCTTTTTGTCTGACTTCAAAGACCAAATTGTCAATCTGTTGTAAGCAACACAAAAAAACTAAAGTGCATTACAAATTGAGTTTCACCTGCTCTAGAATTTTTCAGCTTTCCCAGTATTATTAACTTCAATTTTGGGTTTTAAATAAATTTGCAAGTCAATCTCTCATCATTTTAACATTAAGAATGCATGCCACTGTGAATAGTTAAATTCCTGAACAAATTTAATTGTAATTACTCTATTTGCCTTGTTGTGGGGTTTAATTGATTGTACAATTGTTTTATCTCCTGTGAGCTGATTGTTTATCCTGCCAAAACTGTCATCCATTTCAGAGTGTCTAGATTGGGATATGAACGAGCTAATTTTATATACTTTTAAAAGTGTTTCATGACTGCTCTAAGAGAAGATCAAAGCATATAGCAAGATGATATTTATCCTCTAGTAATAAAGTTTCATCTTTTGCAGAGGGGAATACTCAACAGCTGGTTATTTCTTTACAGAAACAAAAATGTTCCAGTTAATCACAGAGATTTTTGGTATGCTACCTACACATTATATAGTGTGTCAGAAAAAACGGAGAATGAAGAGAAGATGAGTGATAATGCGAGTGCCAGTTCTGGCAGTGATCAGGCCCCTTCAAGCGGGCAGCACACTATGGTCTCTTTTCTGAAACCTGTGCTAAAGCAAATTATCATGGCTGGAAAATCCATGCAGCTGTTGAAGAATCTTCAGTGCAAAGATGGCTCTCCACAGCAGATTGCATCAAGAGGTGAGATCTCAGTTTGTACACTATCATGCTTTAGGGCATCTAACAGTATGGGTGTATTTTTGGTAAGAGGGTTCCCCTGGCTTTAGAATAATAGAACACTCCATGTTGAACGTCGCTATCAAAGTTGGTACTTCAGGTCTGATGGAAAACATTCTTCCAATGCACACAAGTGAAAGGAGCAAAGTGAATAAGGCTGAGAGTTCCATTTTCTATTTACTGCTTTAAATTTTTGTTAAACTTCTTTTCACTTGCAAAACAATTTTTTAATGAGAAAAAAACAGCCTGTATGTTCCAACAGTAAAGCTGTTGTTTTTAAATAAATAATTGTTTTCCATTACTAAGGGGTTGAGTAATCCTGAGCTAGCATGTGGAATTTTACTGTTTTTTTAAAAAGCTTACTCATGAGTAGATGAAAGATGTTTGGATATCTAGGATATTTATCTTGAGTGATTGTAAAATGTAATACAACATTGTAACCAACATTGGGGGGTTTTCTGCCTTTTTTTTTTTTAAGGAAACAAAATAATTTTTTAAATTTTGCTGCTCCTTGATGTCTAAGAGTAGATAGTTAAATTATTTTAGAGACTCACTCGGTTTATTTCTCCCTTTGATGTGTGAGTATCCTCTATTGTAGTGAATAGGGAAGGGTTGTTTCAGGTGCTGAAAATTAGCTGCCTTTGCACCTGAAGTAGGAAGTCCTTTAAAAGTCTCAGAAATATTTCGTATTTCAGACAACCGTTCTGCAATCTGTTTGAACCTATGCTTGACCTTAGCATTGGACTAGTCCTACCATTTTAAACATGTATTTGGAGTTGGGGTTTTTTCTGCATAGTAGCCTAAATTTACTATTTTAAAAGCTAGCTAGTGAGTGTTGGACTGTGGAGTTCTTCTTTTAGTTCGGGTGGCATTTTCTCTTAGAAGAAAATCTTAGTGCAGAATGTGTTGCCCAATCCAGATGCTGAACGGAAGAGTTTATACACGCTGTTCTTGGAATCGGTGCAGTCTCGCCTGCGGCATGGGGAAGAGTCTGTTCCTGATACTATTACAGAGCAGCAGGCCACAAAGCAGAGCCTGATAAAGATGCAGTCTATAGCTGAAAGACACTTGGAACTGGATGATGTCCATGACCCGCTGCTGGCTATTAATTTTGCCAGGTAAATGAATGATCTTCCTGCTGCGTATTTGAGAGCAGTGTTCTGCCTGGTGACATTTGGTAGACCACATTTTCATTACTGCTGCTGCTGAAAGCAAGCAAGTGCAGAATAAAGAGGAGCACCAACAATCAGTGACAGAAGCTAAACAGGCATTCCCCTTGTGCTTAAAAAAACCCAATTAAAATCAGTGAAGAATGTGCTCTTCACAATTGGTAGCATAGAAAATTGGAATAGTCTTTATCAGAACAGAGTTTTAGCAAGTAAGTGGTTTAATAGTGAATAGTTAATTGTAAAATCTGAACTTTTAAATGAGTGTGATTGGAATTTGTACATGAAGCCTTGATTTGCACCAAGTATATTCTTAGAAGAATGCAGCTTCAGTTGTGCTGTGCTTAAGTCATGTAACTGTAAAAGCCTTCCAAAATTCATGTTAATTGCATATTCTTCATTCTTTGTAATGATGGAAGTCCTATAGAGGTTATAAATGTATTAGAAATTAGCAGACAAACTGTGAAAATCTTATTTATTTTGTGATTACAAATAAGAATTTATGTTTTTCCTAAATAGTAATTGTCAATATGCATGTTTTTGTTTCAGTCCTAGGAGGAAGTTGTTGTAAAGAAACCATAATTAATAGTAGATAAGACTTTATTATTTCCCTTGTTCATTGGGACTATTCTGTTTGTCATAACTGCTACATTAATTCAATGTCTGAATCATCCAGTTTCTCACGGCAATAGCTGCTGTGAGCTGGACTTCCTCTAACAGTGGGTTCAACTGGCAAGTAGGTTTTTACAAAAGATTATAATAATTAGATCCTTTCTGGGAAAAAAAGCAAACATCAAATGTAGATTATAGATACTCTCTTCCCATCACACAATATTACAGATGATATATAGGGACACCATAATAAAGGTGCCTCAAACCAGTTCTCCATCTGTGGGGTGGTTTTGGTTTTTAGTTTTTTGTTCGTTTGGGGTTTTGTTTTGTGGTTGTTGGTCGAATTTTTACTTTGTTTCTTTAATTTTGTTTTTCTTTTCTGGGAAGCTCATCTGATTGCTATATATGCACAACAGAGTTTTAAAAGTTCTTAGGAAAATGAGTTTGTTTATTAACCTGTGTAGTGTTTGAACTTGATGTTGTTCAGAATTGTGCCTTAAGCAATTGTGATTATAGAATACTGTCCTTTTTGGTATTTTTATGTCTGGTGATACCCAAACCGTATGATGGATAACTTAATACGCTTGATATGTACTCCAGTTATGAATCAGGTTTTGGGACTCCCGCACCATATATTTTAGAGCAAAGGATCCAATATTGATCAAAATCTTTGAAGTATGGCTTTGTTTTTTATATTGTATGAATAATGAACTTTCTTGCCTAAGTAGTTTGTTTTACTTTGAAGACTATATTTGGAACAGAGTGACTTCCATGAGAAGTTTACTGGTGGGGATGTCTCTGTGGATAGATCCTCAGAATCCGTGACCTGCCAGACTTTTGAACTGACCTTGAGGTCTTGCCTTTATCCGCACATAGACAAGCAATACTTGGAATGTTGTGGCAATCTGATGCAAACTTTAAAGAAAGATTATAGGTAAGAAAGTAATTTGGTTTTCTTCATATTTTTTTCTTATTACCAGTGGCATACCATCACTAAAAGAAGCAATTTTGTGTTGTGTTTCTACTCCAGTTTGATAACCAACGATAAAATCATTAAGGAGAAAAGGAGGATCTAACATGAAAGACTCTTGGGTGAAAACTTGGTCTAGCTTAAATCAACAGCAAAGCTGTCATCTCTCTTTAGTGGATGTTCAGTACTTCTTAGTAGTATTGTCATTTTAAGTCCATTTTAGGAAGAGGGACAGGATTTCTAAACTATGCTGTTTCTGAGAATTACCTAGCCCGTAAGATGGCTGAATGCTGCAATCAGTCCTGTTGAAGTCAGTGGGGCTGTCCAAGCTCACAGGGAAAAACACCTTGGTTATTTTGATTAATTTGAATGTGTGTGAAAACTCTCTGAGGCTTAAACAAAGGATTCACTGTGGACTTTGTTATGTTTGTGTCCAATACTGAGTTCTTATAGTGAAGAGTGTTTAAGAATTTTGTTTCTGTAACAGCTGTGGTTTGGGTTCACTTGTATGATGAGACTGAGGAAATGTTATATGTTTGTTCCTGTTTAGGCTAGTAGAATATTTGCAGGCAATGAGAAACTTTTTCTTACTTGAAGCTGGAGATACCATGTATGACTTCTATACATCTATTTTTGACAAAATTAGAGAAAAGGAAACTTGGCAGAATGTTGCTTTCTTAAACGTTCAGCTACAGGAAGCAGTTGGACAGCGCTATCCAGAGGACAGTGCAAGGTAAAATGCAAAACACACTTTTGTTATGTTTCTTTCACACTTACCTATATTAATGTACTTAACTTGCATAGCACAATACTAATTATTGTGTTTTCGTAACAATAATCTATTTTAATGAAGTTTTGAGCTGATCTTTTCTATCCAAGTCCTCCAGATTAAATCAGATAGTTGGTATTTAGTAATAAGAAATAAAAACTAATAAAACTAAAAACTAATTTAAAACATATTGTCACCAATGACATCACTTGTTTCCTTGCATAGGTTGTCTATATCATTTGAAAGTGTTGATACAGCAAAGAAGAAACTCCCTGTCCACACCTTAGATGGTCTGACATTGAGTTACAAGGTAGTGAGTTAATATGGCTGTAGTTCTTAATCTAGGACACATTTGAAATGCTGTATTAAAATGACATATTTTCTGTCTTGATTCTTCTCTCTTCTTCTTAGGTTCCTTGGCCTGTGGATATAGTTATAAGTTTAGAGTGCCAAAAAATTTACAATCAAGTTTTTCTGCTCTTACTGCAAATAAAGTGGGCCAAGTATAGTCTAGATGTTTTACGATTTGATGGTAAGATACTTCTTCAGTGAAAGATACTCTATAAATAAACTTGGTTTGTGTTCTAAGGATATAAATAATCTTCTGCTTTCTCTAGTAAGTACTATAAACTAGTTAGAATTTTGATTCATTCTGTAAAATATTAATCTCTATTAGCATTGCAAATTACATATATTAGGCTGGCATGTTTTTCACTTTTCAGCCTCAGGGACAGCATTATTCCTGCATTCCCTTGCTCTCTTTGATTCAAGTCTAGTTAGCTATGTTGGAAACTTGCTACTTTCTTCTTCAGACATTGCTGTTGAAAGAAGGTCTGTCTATCACACCGTAATGTTTTCCTTGATGTATAGTCCAAGTTTTTAGGAGTAATACCTTGCAGGCAAATACTCTATTTGAGGTTGAAAAAATAAGCTGTTTGGGGATTACAGAAAGACATTTCATGGTATTTCCTTCACCAGGTTAATGTGTATACTCCTCATGTTTTAGAAAAATAAATTAGAAAGTTGATGGGTTCATCTATGATTTGAACATCAGTTAAGAAATTATCTTCCTAAATGTATGTGGGTTTTGACTGTTTAAACTTAACGGGTATGACTTGTGTCTTTTCTCAAAAAGAGCAATACTCTAGATATCTTTTTTTTTTCCAGAACTAGCCTCTGCTGCAGAAACCCCACAGGTTAAGGAAGGAACTTCACTAGAACAAGGAACACTTCCTCTATTTAGACCACAAACAGAAAGTATAAAACAACAAATACATCGCATGTTCCTCCTAAGAGTGAAACTTATGCATTTTGTTAACAGCTTGCACAACTACATCATGACAAGGGTTTGTCTTCTATCACAATTTCCTTTATATTAAGAACTTGTAACTGGAGATGCAGTATTAATTTTTCTTTAACACATTAAAAAGAAAAAGGAAAAAAGGGAAAATCTAAATATAATATCCTTTCTGCAAAATTATTTTGAAGTTGACGTATTTCACTTTTAACTTGGCCATTTTAATTCAGTAATTCTAAAAATATGTAGTATTCCTATTTGTATGAGGAGTGGTGTTGTGTAGAGAGAAGGGCTTGAAATTTTTGCTGTTTATGGTAATTTTGAGGCTGATTGTAAAATTTGAGAGGGAAAAACAAATGAAACATGCAATTTCAGGCTCTTAAAAATATATTGGAAGAGAGTCATAATGACTTGTGTGCAACACTGAATTTAATCACTGGTCATCTTTTTAAGATACTTCACAGTACAGGCTTGGAGTTTCAGCATCAGGTAGAAGAAGCCAAAGATTTAGATCAATTGATAAAGATTCATTACAGATATCTATCTACAATTCATGATCGCTGCTTACTGAGAGAAAAGGTGGGTAAAAAAATTAGCATATTTGATATATTGAGTTTAGCAGGACAAGAAAGTAGCTCAGTACTAATTATGCTGTCTATTTTGCAGCTCATGCATACTAAGCAATATACAGGTAGTCTTGAAGAAGTGGGAACTTTTCCAGAGTTAACGTAGAGATCCAGTTTCCCTTGCTGGTCTCACCTCAGTTCTGTCAAGGAGAGAATAGAAAATTAAATCCTTTATATTGGATATTACATGACTTGTTTGTTTGTAAGAGATGGGAGGTTTAGAACAAGCTGAGGCTTGGCACTGTAAGGAGGATTACACAGTGGTATGGCTAGGAATGAAGGTAAATGGATATAGCATTGTAACCTTTTATCCCACATCCTGTCTGTGCATAGTCCGCATCAAAGTAGTCAGCTGCAAAAAGAATTGGAGAACAAATACAAAACATGTCTTAAATTTGGAAGAAGCACATTGTACTTATGAGACTGTTTTTACAGGTCAGATTAAATGGCATGTGATACCTTTGTATTGCAGCGTAATAATGAAAATTGTTATGCTTAACAATTTTTTACTTGCTCCTTGTATTTTAATTTAGGTGAGCTTTGTGAAAGAAGCTATAATGAAAGTGTTAAATTTAGTGCTGATGTTTGCAGACCGTTGGCAGGCCGGTTTGGGGGCTTGGAAGTAAGTACACATGCCTACAATCCTACATGGTCATAATTTTGAAGCTTGCAGTATGATTTTGTGCCCAGAACTGCACACAGCACTCCAGGTGAGGCCACACCAATGCTGAATGCAGTGGGATAATCCCCTCCTTTGAGTGGCTGTGCTGTGTTTGATGCACTCGAGGATGGGGTTTGCCCTCCTGGCTACCCTGGTTCCCTGCTCACTTGTGTTGAGATGCTGCCCACCAGCACCCCCCAGATTCCTTCTGCAGGGCTGCTCTCCACCCTGTTTATACTTTTGTTTGTGCAGCCTGCTGCTTGAAGGAGGAATGATTGTCTGCAAGTCTCCAAGGCTGTGTCAGACACTCAAGTTTATGTATGGTTCTGAAGCCAGCTGGTGGGGACTGGCTCACTTCATGTTTTTGAGGACTAATTCTCTTTGGCACGGATGCTACCTAGAACTTGGATTCCATTCTCTTGTGGCATTAGGAAGTTGCTATTTTTGGTATGCTTTTCTTATTCAAAGTGTCAGAAATAATTTGTGAATGCTGTTAACAATGACTGAAACTCAGGGCATGTGGTTGTGTGTTCTTGGATGTGGCAGGAGAAAGTCATAGCTGGTGTAGTGTCATCTGTATCATCTTGGGAGAGGGGAAAAAGGAAAGGAATGACTGTTGTGAACTATGTCATCTCACTTGACTGGTGAATGCTAGCTGACAGAGTCCAAAGTGGAATTCAAGAGATGTCAGATGGTAAAGCAGTGTGGGTGTCCCCGTTTTACTGGCAATGTAAGTTTACCCCAAGTTGCTCTGAAGCAATAGGAACCAGGAAAAGCAGTCTTGAAATACAAACTATGTAGTAATAATAGTTGTCAGTTGGAACCACACAGTTCCTCCAAATCACTGCAGAGATTTCTAAGATGTTGAGGAAATTATTAATGCCATTGTGATAGTGCTCAGATGCTCCTGTCAAAATTGTCTTTGTTTTCTAGAAGTAGCATACACCGGCCTAACTGAAATAATTGTAAGTTCAAGCCAGAATTCTGTGTGAAGAATACTTTTGTCATTTACTGTGAAATTTTGGTCATATTTTGAAGATAACGTAGTGGCTGGTCTGTTAAGCATTCTTCTGTTAAACTGTTCTGTAGGATGGAATCCATAGAGAAGATGGAATCTGATTTTAAAAACTGTCACATGTTTCTTGTAACAGTTCTCAACAAAGCTGTCTGTCGAGGCTCTTTTCCTCACTGTAAGTACCTTAAGCTTTTCATATACCTGCACTTACACAAGTTTGCTAGGAATTTATTTATGTTTTAGTCTGTGTTAATGTTTGTCAGGGCATCTTAAATGTCATTTTGTGAGTTATTCACAGAGAGACATGACTTAATTCTTACTAAGCTAAAGTCATTATTTTTTTAGTGTATTTGTGCCAAGCTTTTTTATGACAGCTCTCCTCAGTTTATCTCCTTTCTTGATGAGGGGAAGCTGATGTAGCCAAGCAAGTGACGAGCAGTTTTCTAAACTAATGAAACTAAGTTCTGGGGTCATAGAAGAGCATTCTTTTTGTTGTTATTGAATGACAGGTTTGTTATATCTTGAGCAGATAAAATTTTAGTATTATGGTGCCTCAGCTGCAACTGCACAGAGCTGTTAGTTCTGCCCATCTGTTGGAATTTACTTCCTTGGTAGTAGAAGCAGCAGAAGATGGTGTGTCTGTGCTTCTAGATACAACCTGGTGTTAGCTTAAGTTGTTAATCAGAGCACCAGTTTGCGTTGGGGCGACTGCTCAGTGAAGTTATTTGGGATGTAGATGTATGTTCTAACAGATTTCTAAGCACATCTACAGATGGTGTAGGAGACATGACTTAGTGGTGGACTTAGCAGTGTTGGGTTAGTGTTTGGATTTAATAATTTTAAAGATCTTTTCCAACCTAAATGAGTCTGTGATTGTAAAACAGGTTATATCTGACATCACTGCTACTGAGTCTACAAGAGCTTGTCTGCAAGAACAATCTGAGAATGGCTTGCTGTAAATAACCCGCCACAACCTTTAATTTATCTTTGTGTGTGTGTGTGTGTACAACAGTATTTCAAACAAAGGAGCTAATTTCTTACTGGTACTTACCACATGAAATAACCAAAAGATAACTGATGGTGAATATGGTGAAATATTGCCTAAATTGTCAGATACTCATAAAATGTCTTACCATCCTAGGTCATGAAGTATTACAATTCAAAAAATAAACTGGTATCTTCCTTTTAAATGACAGAATTGAATAGTGCAGTAAATACTTGCAGACTGCTGCAAATGCAAATACTAACTGCTTTTTAATGTTTTTTCACAGTGGAATCTTTAGCTTTGTCACTGATGGCTGGCATGGAACAAAGTTAATACCCAAGTCTGTTGAATTAATGGAGAACTGAAAGCACCATTTATGTTGACATTCCCATGTTAAAAAAACTGTAAGCATTTTGCACTTCAGTTTAAAATGTGTATAGCTAAATGACGCTGGTGGTTTGGAGCTGTGTAAAATATTTTAAAATGTGACTAATGTACAGGTATTTAAGTGTATGGTTGTGGCAGTGTATGTATATGCTTCAATATCAAAAAACATGTATAGTGTAAAATTCATTCCATGTTAACAATCCTACTTGAAAATACGTTAAATATATTTCATGCTGAAAAAAGGATTAACTTTTTTCTTTAATTATGAGTAATTTATGCTTTACTTTTTCCATTAATTTTTCAGCTGTGAATAGGTCACAGGGCAGTGTGGAATAGTGTGACTCAAGTCTTAGTGTTCAGAAGGTTGGTCGAATTAATTATTGGCCTTTTTTTTCTTTGAAAAAAAGCTAAGAAGCATGCATCTTGCTTAGTGGCTCTTAAAAACTCTCTAGGAAGATTTACAATAAGCTGATGTAAAAAATACAAGATTGATTTATCAAAATGGGTTATATATATACACCAGAATTTTTTACTTTAAATGTTCAAATGCTTGCTAATTTTAGTGTTAACTCATTCATCAGTTTAAGTAGGATTACAGTGTGTAATATATTAATTTTAACTATTGGATTGTTGAGATGTTTCAGAGGTGGTCAGATATGACTTGACCTTTATCCTCATGCCTTTTGCAAACAAACTTGGCATTTAATAACTAATCTCTTGTAAAGCAGTAGGTTGTGATACAGAGGGTACGTTTCTGGACAAGTAAATGTGGAACTTGTTCTGCACAAGATGACTTGCCCTGTCTCTTCCCCATTAAAGTTTCTCTGTAATTCTGGAGTCAGTACACCTGCATTAAAAAAGACAAAAATCAATCATAGCTATTTACCTATTGATTTATTTGAATAAACAGAAGATTTAATAGTTAGCATGTCACTGTTGTGTGTGTTTCTGCTGAAATCCAGTTGGTATCTTAAGGTTTGAGAGCTGCTTCTGCATGGTAAATGAAGTATGTTACTACAAACTGTGAGACTGTGTGGCTCATTAAAAAACTATTCTTTTTCAGCTGTGAGCTAATAATTACTTCATATGAAAGTCAATATTTGGGTTCTTGTTTGAACAGGAGATCTCAGAAGATTCTTCCAAGTTAAAGCCATGAAATGTCAGGAATAGAAATCAATGTTTTAAAAAAGTGTAACACTGAGAAACATTCTACTGCCCTGTAACATGTTCCTTTTTGTTTAACCAGGTGGAGGTTTTGCTTTAAAGAGAGTTATGCTTGTCTTGTCCCTTGCTACCACAAGACACTTTTCCAAGTGGATGTGTTTTGTGGTAAGTGGACACCTATTAACAAAAGTAATTTATACTTTCAGTTTGCCACGACTCGTTCTCATTTGAGATTCCATATTATTTGTTGCTAGCAGAGACAGTATGTCCTTTATTAACTGTTTCTTGCTCACTCACAACTGAGTAACATCCCTAACAGTTTTAAAAAGCATACTTGTACTTGGAGGTTCAGCACTTCCATGCAGTGGTTCATTACTTTTTGAGTCTCTATATGTCTCCATACTCTCTGCTCTTAAACAATTAAATGTGATTGCTTTATTTTTCCTTTCTATACAGTTGTTACCTTCAGTGAAATTCCTGTTTTTCATAGCCTTACCTTGGAAAATATTAGCTAGATACAGGAGGGGAAAAAAGTCCTTCAATCCTTCATGTTGTTGAAACAATAATTCCTGGTAAATCCCTGCAGATTTTACTTATTTTATGTGAAAGACGCTGTGCAAGTGAAAGATTTTGCTGTTTCACCCAATTTCCTGCTTAGAAATTAACCTTGCATTCTGCGGAGAGACTTCTGTGCAGCTTGTCGACAAGTGATGCCTGTATGCCGTTTATTCAGCCAACTTCCAGTATTTGCACATCTGTCATCACAAAAGCACAGTGGAAAATCTAGCTCTGGCAATGTTTAATGATTCTAGTCATGGACATCCTTCACGTTTAATTTTTTGTGTGTCAGTAGTACTTGACTGACAAATCCTCTTGAATGAGTCCATCTTACAGCATTCCTTTTTCTTTAGAACCACAGAGAAACAAGCCCTGTCCTTCAGTGTGCATCCCCTGTGATGCCCCCAGAACTCTTCATCAGTCCCCTAACAGTTGTTAAAATGGCTGCTTACCTGTTTGGAAAAAATAAGGGGGTTTTGTGAGTTTGGGGGTATTTTAGCTATTTATCTACTCAAATTTCCTTGTATCATTTTCGGTTTTCTTAACAGAGCAATGTTGTTACTTGGATTCTGACCCAAATCCATTCTTTCTGGACATTTTTTGACCTTGTTTTCAAATGCCTGTTTTCATGTTATTTCAGAATTGATTTGAATCTGTCTTTTGGACACTTTTCCTCTTTGTTGGAGTAGACATAGCATTTGAGTATGTTTTAGTTGCACATCTAGAATTTTAAGTAAGCAATTCCAGAGGTGTTAGGAAAGGTTTAATCTATTGCATGTGTTTATAGATTTAAAGAAGTTCCATCATAGTCTATTGTTTTGCAAATTGTCAAGTCTCGCTAAAGGAAAGTGTAAAAAAAAAAACACCCAGAAAAGCAGGGAACGTCCTAAGCTTCTAAGAGGGTATAAAACTCTTTGGAAAAGAACACGCTGCATTATTGGATGCTGTCACAATTTCATCTGTTTTTCATTTCCACTTTTATTTGTTCTCTTTTGCTTCTGGATGCAGTCATAACAAAGTTGCAGCATAGAAGCCCTTATCTGACTCACTACTTCCTTCTCCTTTTTTTTCCTATGGGCTTCTATAATTACTAGGCCACATTTTAGCACAGATTTAGTAAATTCTCCAATGCTTTTTTTGCTGTTTGGTTTTCATAACCCCTCATTAACCACTGAGGTCCTTGAGGACCTTTGCTTGTGTCAAGTTCTTGATATCAAAAAACTTAGCAACCAGTTGTTGATTACATGGTTTCCATGGTAGCACAGATTAAAGATAGCAATGCTAAATTGCAGGCTGATTAAAAATTAAAAAAAAAATCCTTCTGATGTGCTTTTTATTCTTACTAGCTATAAAAATTAGCAAATTTTTCAGCTTGTCTACTGTACTCCTTTGCATGCTTATAGAAAAACCATTCCTCATTGATTCAGTTGGCATTACTGGATGTTGTAGAAATGCTGCACTGTGCATTTCTTGCTGGGAAGGCTGCACAGGATCACAGGTCTGGGGGCCTGGAGAGCTGCTGAAATTAAAAGCAATAAAGGGGCAGGGCTTGGGGTGAGGAGGGGACTGAATTCCCTAACATATGTGCCCTAATTTCTCTACTGATGTCCTTCATGAGCAAAGTGAATGTTATTTACAATAGAATTAAGAGAGGATTGAATGTGTGCTAATGCCTGTCAGGGAGTTGGTGGGTAGACTGATGTGGCTTGGCAGCACAGTGTGCAGCAGGCTTACAAAGCAGTCTGGTGGACATGGGCCCATTGTACACATAAAGAGTTGAATCCCTCAGAGGTAGCAACAGAACTCTTGTCTAGCATTTCAGGGAGCTGGGAAGCAGAACTAGGCAACCCTGCTTGCTCAGATCCATTTCAGAGAGTGTCATTCAGCAGTGGGAGGGAAATTGGAGCGAGAGAGCTGCACGTGTCATCATGTGCTAATTAGTATTTATGAACATGCAGCACGCCTGCTGTTGTCAGCTGTGCTCTTGGCAACACATGCTCTTAGGGATAGGAATTAGCTTTTCCTAGGGTTAAAGGTAGGTGTGGGTGACCAGATCATTGCTTTTGTGTAAGGCCTTGTGAAGTGGAGGGCTCCTGGTAGGAGTTATGTGTTTAGGTAGCTGGCCAGGCTTCCCCTTGTGGGCGGATTCTCACTTTCTGAGCTGGCTGCTTGTTGAGACCTCTGCTGCTTTAAGCTTGGTCTCTTCTGCTTAAGCTCTCCCAAGCGCTGTGCCTTTGTGTAGGTTCCTATCTCCTGAGAGCTGAAACAATGGATTTGCTGTGTAGTGTGGAAGCATGTAAGGTTTTTGTAGCCTTGCTATACTTTAAAGCTTTTGCCATGTATAACATGAAGTCCATGCTGTCTTGTTGTGCAAAACATCTTGTCCAGTTCTTTACATCATGGACAGGTGGCTGATGCGTTGCCAGAGGTTGGATTTAATTTTTAAACTGGTTTATAGACAATTACCTGTTTCCTTTCTTTGTAGTTTTGCATGATGTCCTATTCTTGGGGTCACTGCATCCATTGCCTGCCATGATTTCATAAATAGATACCTTTCTGTGTGTCAGGTCATGGGTTTCCTGTGTTATCTTACCTCCTTTCTGATGATGAAAAATCCATGAACTCATCAGATAAAATAAAAAAAACCAAATAGCTAGGTGTGCTGTTAAGCTTAAATACCAAAATATCTGCAAACCCAGAGAGCAACATCAGCATCTTAGACAGAACAGACACCCAATGGCAGAACCACAAGATTGCTGTTGAAGCTCTTAGGCTGCTGTGGAATGAAACTCTTCTGTGTATTCCTGTGTTTTCCTGGAAGAGATTTTTTTTCATTGCCTTTGGGTAAATACTTAAAAGCCTAAAGAAGGAAATTAAAAATAAAGTGAAAATAGCTGGAATTCAGGAAATAGACCTGAGTCTGACTGTGGCTAGCACAGTACCTTGAACAAAGGCATTGTCTGGTCTTTAGACAATTGCATGAAGCTTGTTACTACTGTATTATCTGATACTTGTGGTTTAGGTGCAGGCTACATAAATTGCCAGGAGTGTGATACATTAGTGTTACAGATCTTGCTAAAGATTGTTGACAGGCATGGGTTAAAATCAGGTTAAAATAAATTCCACCTAAGAAAGGGCAGTTTGAGATCCTAAGTTTAGCCATTGGCCCCATAAATACCACACCTAACTTCCAGTGGGTAGAATATCAGTTAATGGCTTGATTGGGAATATATAGGCATTATATCTTTAGCTAGACTCTGAAGGCTTGTGTTCAGTGTGACAGGGATAATTGAAGTGGGTGAATACTGTAGAGGGACAAGCAGGTCATGGAGACTTGCTGAATGTCCAGTTATTGCAGCGCTTAAGTTGCACTAAGGTGGAAAGAGCAGGGAGTCATGGGGGCATTACAGAATTAAATCTGGCATCTGGATTGATGTGAGATGGGCTCATTTAAAATGAGCAGTGTGCCACATATTATACGAGCACATAGACATCCAGATGGTAAAATGTGATTGTCCACTAATTCCTATGTCAAATATTAGGAAAAGCAACACAAATCTTGAGTAGCTGTGTATCATGATGAGTACTTTTTTATGTGACCTTACGGGTTGTTATAACGTGGAATGTGGAACGCTAATGAAAAGCAGATTGCTCCAGCAGTGGGGGAGCAGCTCCTTCACCCAGTCAGTTATTTTAGATGGAAGTAGCAAGACCTGGGGCATCAGGACAAGCCATTGTTGCCTGGACAATATGATGCTGATTGGCTGTGTCTTGCTTTCATGCAGAAGAGCTGCTCCTGGCACCAGATGGCTTTTGGCAGGTACGGGAGCTGCAGTGGCAGTCTTGCATGGGAGAGACTGGCAGACTGAAACATTGCCCACCTGGGGGCAAGCTGCTGTTGATAGATCTCGCTGGGAGCATTCAACTTTGCTGTCCTTGCTGCCCTGTGGTGGGCTGATAACAGATGTCTTGTTGCTGATGTAGGCCAAGTGGTTTCATTAACACAAGGCTGTTCTGAATTTGCACTTGCTCAGGACAAAGAAACAAAACCGATCCCATGTTATGAAGGTGAGTTATTCTTTAAACTCATTGTCCCAAGCAGAGTTTGTCATTTTAGAAACTGAAGCAGCCAGCTCTGGTTGTATTTTAGTTTCTCCTGAGCTGAGTTAAGAAGTTAGACTGATAAGGAGCTGTGATGGTTGAAGTTAATTAGTTTGGTATGAGCCTTCCAAGTGATTATGAATATATATAGACTGAGAGGAATAGCAGCCATGTCCTAGAAAATTAATTGTTTCATAGAAAAGGCTATTGTACTGGGAAAAAATATGACTGTGAAGATGTGTCTGTGGTATGATGAACTGGTAACACATTTTGCAGTGATACGTAACTTCTTCACAAGCTGTGGAATTTCTTAATGGGATGGAAAGGGTGGAATAATTGGATTAGAACACACTTGAAATACTGAAAACTGGGGGGTTTAGCACCTTATCCCCACTCTTCAAAGGCTTTCTTGTGAATGCTGTTATAAAAAGATTATTTAAAGAATACAGTGCAAACTTGGAAAAGAAACCCAACAAAGTGGTTGAAGTAAAGGACTAATTATTCTCAGCCCCAAAATCATTAATAGCACAGTGTCCCACAAACAGCTGTTTGAAACAGAGACCTAAAATTGCTTGCTACAGCTATCCTGTGTAATTTAATGACGATTAGAGAGGATTTTCAGGAGTAAATTAAATGTTGGATGCAACTTAAGCAGACAAATACAAGCAAATAGACTGAGGAAAAATTGATGGTAAGTTCCCATGCTCTCAGGTGACTCTATCCCCTACATAAGAGTAGTTTGTGCACTCTGTCTTCCATAAAATAGTGGCTGGAAAGAATAATCTTGGCAAAGTTTAGCAAAGAAGAGCTGGCAGTTTGGTTTTGTGGTGCAGCATCACATTCCTTAGATGGAATATTGAAGGAATGAAAAGTAAATCTCAATGGGACACCACTACACAGAAAAGGTAAGAAAACTTTAACATGAGAAAGCACGTGTGCTTCTTGTGCTTTCCAGAAAAGTGTGAGGTTGTCAACAGACTGGCTTTTTTTGTTATGGTTTTGATTTTAGTGAACTATGGTAATTTCGGATACAAAACCCACAGGCACGAGCACCCCCTGCAGGACATTTTAAGGGGTTTCCCACGGGATCCTCTCTGATTCTTTATGATTAGTTCTGTCATCCTTACTGCTGGTCTTTTTCCCTCGCCTTGCTGCCAGAGTTGCTGGCAAAACCCCCCAGTTGCCCTGTTCCTGCCGCCCCCGGGGCGCTGGTTTCCCCGGCGCTGGCGCTGGGGCGGTGCGGGCTGCGGGCGCACATCGGGCCGTCCCTGGTCTGTGTACAAATACGAGCGGGCACCGTCCTCCTGAGCGTAGGTTTGTGTTCCTAGAGACGGATTTTCCCTGAGCGTGGGGCGCAGAAAGAGCCGCTTTCACTAAAAGCAAAGGGGCAGTCCGGGACGCGGCACTGCCGCCGGCGGCATTCCCGGGAACAGCCTGAGGAGGAGGAGCCGGAGCGGGAGCCTGCCGGGGGCGGGAAGGGGCGGCAGGTTTGGGATGAGGCGGGAGGAGGAGGAGCTGGAGCGGCAGGAAGGGTGTTTCCCTGCGCAACTCCCGGCTGAAGTGACTCACACAGGAAACTCTCTGCCAGGCGCGGCCCAGGAGCGGAGCCCCCGGCTGGGCGGGCGGGCCCACGGACGGACCGACCGACCCTTCCCGGGAGTCGGCGGCGAGCGGGTGAGCAGCGCTTCCCGGGGCCGGGAGCGGCTGTCCCTCATCCTCCTTCTCCGCCACCGCGGTGCCGCTTCCCCCTCTCCCCGCGTACGGGCGCTTCGTCTACGGGGCCGCGCCCCCTCTCGCTGGTGCCCGCGGGTCCCATAAATAATCCTTTGGGTTATTTATGCCCCCTCCCCGGGGCTGGGGAGGTGCCGGTGCCGCCGCGGGGGCTCCCCCGGCTCGGGCGGGGCCGGGCGGGTCGGGAAGGGTCGTGCGGAGCATCGGGCGGAGGGCTCGGCCTCAGGAGGGCTCGCATGGGCGCTTACCTGAGAGCAGCCCCTGGTTTTCCCTTCGGGGTGTAAGGTTTGGCTTGTTCTCGCTCAGCCTGTGTGTCTGCGGCATAAGGGTGGTCGGAGCTGTGCTTCCTAGGCTGTCCTGGAGAGGGGTAGATGGGGGGGAAAAGGTAAAAAGCCCTATGCAAGTTCATCCCGCTCTTCAGAGGAAGGAGATGATCCATAGTGCCTGTCTAAGGACACGGAGTAACTTCCTCGTGAGGAAGTTGAGATTTATCGAGTTAAAGTAACTATGCTGTAGTGAAAGCAGCAATGTAAGCTTGAAAATCCCTAGATGGTTGGTGTGGTACCTCATTCCTCCCCTCTGATGAGCAAAGAGGTGAAGACAGACATGCACCTCATCTGTGTGAGTATTCCTGTAGTTCATCAACATCTCTGCTAATCCTTTTTGCCTCTAAGTAGGCTCTGATTGCCTTGATTTTTATTCCTGCGCCGTTTGATGGCAGGTTTGAGTAGCATTTAGACATGTAAATAGCTTCTGCCAAGAAGGTTGTTGGGAGGAAGTTGTCTTTGTGGGATGTAACCAGCCTGCCTGAAGTGCTGGCTGGAGAGCGTGCGTATTGGAGGGGAAGGAAAGCTAGCTGGAGGAATTTCTTCTTAATTAGAAGGTCATACCAGGCTTTGCTGTAAACTGTGGGAAATGGAAAGCTTAGGCTAATGAGTGACTCCGGTCCTTATTACATTCCAGTTACTTATTTGGCGTAACTTTATTATAATAAGCTTACATATGCACATGCAATGTTGTTGGTTAATGTGTTTTTCAAAGTAGAATTTCTAATAACACTGTAATGGAACTCTGCAATCTCTGATTTATGTTTATATTAACTGTATTCAAACTCTTTTCTGCTTGGACAGAGAATGTCTGATCTGTGTGCTAGGAAGTGCATTGCTAGTCCTTATTTAAGCTCTGATTCTTGACTTCATTAAGTCCCTCTTTTACCGTTTAAAAAAATTTTTTCCCCCCTGCATTTACAAACACAGAGATTCTCCTGATGTAATATAAAAGGCTCTTTAAGCTTTCCCAGGCAACTGGTCTGTGAAGTCTGGCTGGTGTCGGCAGCCGGTTGTCTCTGTAGCGGCCAGGAAAGGAAAGGAGGAATTTGGAAGCAGTCTGTACAGCACTGGAATAGAGCAGGAAGGCTTAGTCCCAGTATCATCAAAGCTCACTTAGCTTGCCCTCTAGGAAGTGTGCAGCAGTCTTTCTTTCCAGAAGCTTAGAATTATTTTGTTTGTTTGTTTTAATAGGGACTATGCAATTGGTGGAATATCTCTGTTATGCTTTGGTTTTCAGATTGTCACACCTAATTTATTTATTTTGAGAATAAACCTCTCAGAGTTTTAGAAAAGTACACAAATACTCCCATCCCCCCAGCTGCCCTGCTGAAGATGAGTGAGGCTTTGTTTTGTTTACAGGTCTTGGATTTGTCAGTCTCTCTTGAGGGTCTTCTTGAGGAGAATGGACTGGTGTTTGCATTGTGGTCAGCTCTGTTAACTTAAAATTTCTCCCTTAACAGATATCACAATATTTACAGTGAAGCCAAATTACCTAAGCTGTTAAAAAAAAATAAAATCTGTGTTACAAGAAGGGGAGTGTTCCCCAAACAATGCAGACTTTTCACTTCTTAACTCCTGAATGTGTGACTTACAAAAAAGCTGGTAGTCCCTTAGTGATGTACCTATAATATCCAAAGCTTTCATTAACAAAATTCTTGTTTCTTCAGCTTGCTTTAGATGGAAATTTTCCCCTGTGCTTAAATCAACAAATTTTCTTGATCTGTTATACAGACTTGATAGTGTAATTAAATAATTAACAGATATCTGTTCAAGCTAGGTGTTTTATGTTAGATGTTGTCTGATATACTCCTTAAGTTTTGGCTAGTACTTTGTTTATTCATGCTGTGAGAGAGTTGTCTTGGAAAATGGCTTGTTCCCATGAGTAGGTTTTAAAATCTTGTCATAGCTCTCTTGTCAGAATCATCTGATTTTTGTTTTTAATTTTGTTTTGCAAAGATTTCCAAGATATTCAGGTTGAAGTGGAAAATCCAGAGTAGTTGGCATTGAGCTGGAAGACTGGAAAAAAAAGATGGAACAAAAAATCCCCACAAAATTCTTTTTTGTGGATTCGGTTTTATTCATCCTCTGCTCTGAAAGCTGCTAGAACTTCTTGCAATGCTATACAAGAGAAAATTAAGTATAGTGTCCACACCTATTTATGTACACATCAAGAGGGTTTCATTTTACGCTTGTTACTCTGTTCTCAGGGCAAATCCTTCAAGTGGCTCATTTGCTGTACCAGCAAGTGAAGTAAACTTGAGTGCTGGGCAGCAAGTTTTTCCCCTGCTGAACTGCAAGTCAGCTGTGTGATTGACTTCACTGCTCTTGAACCACTGATTGTGTGAGTTTCAGAATTTCCATTGTTTGTATATTTTAAAATATTTTTAAGCAGCTGCAGTTACTATGGCAAGCCCCAACTTAATAAACAATTATGCCTGAAGCAAGTTAAGTTCTTGTTTAGCTAGGGATGCTGCAGGACTTGACACAACCCAAGCATTGAATGGTCAGGGAAGGAGTTCGGGCGGATCTATCCGTGCAGTCCAGAGCTTCCCTGTGAGCATGTTCTCAGGGATGGAGACAAAGAGGGAATAGTAAATGTAGCAGATTTGGAAACTATATTTAGGACATATACCTTGTTACAAGTGGCCTCTGACAGGCCGTATTTATAAAGGGCTCTTTGTTACTTTTTGGCTACATTGTTATTTGAATACACAACAAATCAAAGCCTATATTTGTTGGGTTTGTGCATGTGTACAGAACTGAGAGAGTAACATGAATGAAGGACATGTCAACATTGTGAAATATGACTGCATACCTACAAAAACTTACTGAGAACATAGTAATAGTGCTTAATGTTTCAAGCTACAGGCATCAGTTTAGGATTTTTATTGCACATCTGCCCATAGAAGCTGAAGTTTGTAGGGCTTGGGGGCACACTTTGCTGTGTCATACTAATAACAGAATGTCTATTGATTTGCTTTGTTGACGCATAATTCCATTAATCCACATCACTGCCTCTCTAGTGGTAAAATTAATGTACGCTGCATTGATGAGGCTTCCTACAGGAAGACAGAGGGTGCAAAATACCCAAAAATGTTGTCATCTTTTGGGTAGCTTTTTATCTTTTGTAAACACACTGGCAAAAATTCTGAAGCTTGTTTTCTTCATAAGACGCAAAAGATTTTCTCTGTGTCAGTATGTATTGTTTAATCTTTACCTCTGTTATGTCTATGAAGATATGTACGGTCATCAATGTGTGCATTTGGGGAGAAAATCCTGTCTTCACACAGTTCGGTGTTTTGGGGGAACAGTGGCAATCTCAGAGTTCTAACTGTAAAAACCAGACTTATGGTAAAGGTGGGTATGTCACAAATAATTCTCAGGCATTTGCCATCTCACTGGAAACCCGCCTTCCCTCAGGCTGTCCATCAGCAGACAGCCAGTGAATTTATAGCTGTGTAGCCTTTCTATGGAAAGACCATCGTGGGAGAGGTGATTTAAGGTTGTAGGCAGCAGAGCTGAGAGCAGATCGTGCTGGGGGTGTCGGAAGGGGGAGCCCATCTCTCCAAACCTTCCCAGATGGGTGATGGTCCCTGCTCTCAAGGATAGCTAGGAGCAGCACCTGTGCCCTGCTGCCATATTCCTTCTCCACATCTTCTGTAGCTGTTTCATTCTGCCAGACCTCTGCTCCTGCTGGCAGAGACCCCAGTGGGGCATCAGTCTGATGGCCTGGTGAGCTCAGGGAGGGCTCTCAGGCTGGAAATCCCTTCATAGCTAAATGAGCGGCTTGCTGGGCACCCCCTATGTGGGAGGTATGTAGCTGTGGTCTGCCAAGTGTGTATTTGCAACCCTCTGAGTCATGCTGTGGGGTTCCCATTAAACTGTACTCAAAGAGAGAAGTGAAGGTGAATGTGGAGATCCTTTAGTTGTGTGGCTGTTCTGTGGTCCTGTGTGTGTTGCCAAGACAGCTGCTCTGGCATAGGCACAGCTGAAAGTGAATGTCCTCCACCAGGAGGGGGTTTTACCTTTTTATAAAGCTTTTCTTTTTTCAAGTAATTGGGTAATGTGTGAGGAATTGACACTGCTGTTCTTGCTTTCATTAGAGGTAAATGCCAGGGCAGCAGGCTGTGGTGCCCTCCTTTTCCTGGTTGGTGAGTGCTCCTAGTTTACAAAGCAGTTACTCATGGAGCGAACTTTTATGATTTCTCCTTGCTTGAACCAGCTGTTGGGAGATTTTCTCAGTTTAATGGGGTGCTTCTGACCAAACCTCTCACACACCTGGTTTCTGCAGGTCTGTTTTCAAGGAATGTTGGTCTGGAAGTAGTAAAATGACCAAGAAGCTTTTTAAAGCCAATAATTGCTCATTTGGAGAAGAATAATGCCTTTCTCTTCACTGAAAGGCATCTTAAGTATTCAGACAGAGTATACAGACTTATGCTTACTAGATGACACCCTCTACAAAAGATTAGCAGAGTTGTCTCAGTGTTCTTATGAAATAATATAGAATATATTATTAAGTAAAAGAAAAAAAAATGAAATGGTGCTTTTGGTTTTAGAAACAAATAGTCAGATTTAAGAACCAGTACTGTGATTTTATGTTAGGACGTGAGTCTCGAGAGTTGACATGCTATGTAGTGGTTCCAGCTGTGCAAATAGTACAAGATGCTTTTGGAGATGCTTGCTTTATGTACTGCATGTATACAAGAGATTTCCAGGGTTTGGAGAAAAATATGGTAGAGCTGTATATCACTTTAAAATGTGTTAATTCTGATAGAGACATGGACACTTTGTTCGCAGGAAATAAAAAAGTTCAGGTCAAGAGCATTTTATAGTCTTCTTTCAGTATCACTAATTATTTTAAGTGGTTCAGTGACATAAAATCAATAAGGAGAGTACACTGAATTATACATTCTAAATGTGAACTTCAGGCAAACTGTCATGACACATAGCTCAAGATAGATGTGGATGCTTATCAGATGATATCAGAAGTAAAGCTTTGAATTCATTTTCATGGAAACTGCATATTTTCATGTATAAAATGTTACAGATCATAAGTTCTTTTAGAGGAAAAAGAGAGCTTAAGAAACTAAAAGCTACTTATTTATTTCTGTTTTCTCTTCTACCTTCTCCTGTAGTATTTCCTTTATCTTTTTAAGACAATGATTAAGTAATGAATGGTTCTTGTCTGATTCACCCTCTTCCCCCAGAAATGCTGTAGTAACACACTTTTTAACACCTTCTGAGGCCTGTTGTGTTTTTTTGTTTAATACTGTAATTTTGCAAAATTATACAGTATTCTTGTGCTAATTTGGATATTAAATTAAAAAGCTACTTTTAAGCATGGATAATACAAATTTGCCCAGAATTTCTTCCAAGTTATTTTTCAGATGAAGCCACGTAATTTTTTTTAACTGAATGTGGAGAGAGTTGTATTGTTGCTTTACCAAGTACTTACAGGTAGAGGGAAGGAGTGGGAATCACAGCAGACAGCCTCTGTTTTAAAGAGTAATTTTTATTGAAGCTCTTGTTCATTTTTTAAACTCAAAATAAGGCAGAGCTTCAGGTGCAGGCTTCCATTGGAAAAATCCCACTGTATATAATTAATGCCTGTGTTGTCATTAGGGGGCATATGCTGTAAGATGGAGCTGGATGCATAATGTGGAGGCATTGTGGAAAGGGGGACTTGGAGGGTTGCCCCTGTCTGGAAAGCTGTCCTCAGCAGTGGTGCAGTGGTGTCCTTCCCTCAAGCAGGAGTGCTGCCAAGTGGAATCCACTGAGAAGCTGTAGGACTGACCCTGGAGCAGCCATCGCTGTAACTGGGTTAAGGAACAGTGCTCCCCTGAGAAAAACAATGTTGCTTTTCTTTATGTCTTTCTAGTCTTGTGAAATGAAAGTACAGTTCAAGAACTCCCACGCTTCATCAGGAACTATAGTGACAGGACAAGAAGTAGTGGGTTCAAACTGAAAAAGAAGAAATTTAGGTTAGAGATATGGAAGAAATTCTTGAGTGTGAGGGTGGTGAGGCACTGGAAGAGGTTTCCCAGAGAAGTTGTAAATGCCTCTTCCCTGGGAGTGTTCAAGGCCAGGTTAGATGGTCTAGTGGCAGGTGTCCCTTCCCATGTCAGGAGTTTTGGAACCAGATGATCTTCCAGCTGGAGCCATTCTGTGATGCTAAATAAAGAGTTTGTCTAAGGCTGAGGGATTATGTTGTTGCTTAGATTGAAATCTGAAGACTCCAAACCCTTGTCTATCCTTCTGTCTTTATGGCTCATCTCTCTCACCTGTAACATGACAACCCACCATCCACTGGGGTGCTCAGTGCACCATGCACAGCTCCTTTCAGCACATGCACACAGGAGTGCCCTTTTTGATTAAAGTAACAGCATTCCCCTTACACCACATACAAAGGGCAGCCAATCAAACCCATGTTGAACAGGCATCAGCAACTTGTGGCACAAGTCTTCCTGCATGGTGAAAGGTGCTGTGTCGGAGCCATGCCAGGCTAACTGCATGTGCTGTCTGCTCTCCTTTCTGGGGTGGTTATTGCTCTTGCAGCTTCCTTTCTTATTCTTTGCAGAATGTTTACATGGGGAGTGTTACCTTTGCTAAGAAATTAGAGAGTTTTTCACTACTGCTGAACATGCAGTAAGCTTTGTGCTTCAGTGCTTGGCTTCTGTGCTGAATTTCAGTCTTCCCCAAAGCACTTCTGTGCAGCATTGCTTTCTAACACACCCATGCAGCAGCAGGAACAATCAGGAACAAAAGTATGGAGAAAATGCTTGCTGAGGACAGCTGCAAGAGATAGCAGCAGCAGGGCATGAATGGCAGCAAACTAAGAAGATTAAACAGGGGAAGGGAGGAGTAAACTGGGTGAGGAGAAGAACATGGAAAAGAGAAGGGGTGGAAGTTAGTGAAGAAGCAATAAGATGAAATGGTGCGACTCCAAGATGTAGTAACGGTATGAAGAGGGTGAGGCAAGTAAGTGTAGCAAAGCAGATCTCAGCACACCCAAGCTAGAATGAGACAGTGCTTAAATCTTTAACTCATTTCATCCTGAAGAGGCGCCAAATAGTGCAAATGCCGTTCATTTTGTACATAAGTTTAATTCATTTGCTCAAAACTAACTCAGCTCTGTAAGAATTAATTAGTAAATCAGCATAAACCTCCTCAGCCATCTAGCCTTACCAGTAACAGATTTTTAAAAAATTTTATATTTGTGTCTTATGTCTTGGCCTTCAGACTTAGGTACACAGATAAAGCAAACGAAGCAAAACACCTCTGTGAATTCTTGTAGCACAAGTGCCATTGCAGGGGGTTGCATGCTGCAGAATAAACTGCAGTGACAGGCCCTACCTCCTTGTTCATGTGAGTGGGGTGCCTTTAGAGCACATTTTAGAGGCTTAGGCTTCTTCCATGCCATAATAATGGATTCTCAAATAAAGCAGAATTATTTTTCCATTTTTGAAGTATGTGCATTGTCTGCTTGAGATTCATGCATGGGGGTAGCATTTGATCCTATATTTTAACATCAGGAAGTTTCATCTCTCCTCCAAAGTTTCAGAATGTGAAATAATGCTGCAGATCCACAGTACTGGCCAGGGTGCCCTTTGAAATACCCTTTTATTACTTGCAGATGCTGCTGCTGTAGAATTAGTATGTGCTCCTGTTGGATGCTAACACAGCAGGAAAGCATTCACTCTTTGTGATGACTTGCTAGCAAAGATGCAGTGACTCCAGCTTTGTGCTATGATACAGGAGTGGAAGGGGTTGCACCATTTTCTCTACTTGTGGGAGAGTTGTCTTACAGATGCTGTCAAAAGGAGTAGCTAGTAGACCTACACTTGGTGGTAGGCATCAGGAAAGGTGATTCTGTCCTGCCATGGCTCACCAGTCTTGGTGCAGGCTTTATCCAAAGAGCCTGAGACTCCCCATTTGTAACGTGTTGTGATGATAGTAGAGTGTCAGACCTTCCTGTTATTGGAAATGTTCTTGGATTCATTCAGGATGCTGGAAGTTACTTGACAAGTGTAACTGATTGTCATTTGAGTCCTGGTGGTCAGTGTGTCAGCAAGCCATTTCAACCACATGACAGCATTGTCAGCAGCCATGTCCTCTTGGCCTTGATTGTCCTGTGACTGGGAGGGAGGAACGGTACTGACTCATTAAAGCATGGCTTTTAGTTTGCATTAGTGGTGCTGCTGCTGCTTACTGATACTGTCCAGAATTCACTCTTCCAGGTGATAAGGGTGGTGTATCACTGAGCACTTTGACCTTGTTCACACAGTCACAACTCAGGTACCGCTCGTGTAAGGAGGTGGAAGAGATGGGGATTGCTTGTTGTGATGTTTCTCTGCAGAAGCTGGACAGGTAGTAATGTGGGTCGTGTGAAAAAATAACACATGACTGAACACAGAGAATTTTTAATTTGGGAAGTTGAGATTTAAAAAAAAAAAAAAGAAAGACATTTCTGCACTATTAACCTCATGTTTTTCCCCCAGTCTGTGCCTGCCTTTGAGGGCCTGCTTTCCCCCCCTGCATCCACCCAGTGGCAAGGCAAAGCAGTTAATGTGAGCCACACCACCCTGTAGGAGTCTAATACTAAATTAATTGTCTCCATTGTGTGTCCATTCTTCTGGGACTGTGATGTTGGGTTGGGATAATTCAGTGCTGGAATTTTTGTTTTTCCTTTTTCACCTATTGGGCTTTTTTTTTAATTCTAATCACAGATATATTTTTGAAAGCTTAAGAGTATGTCAAATCTGTTGCACAAAGGACTGTCAGCTGCTGTTTTCTTCTGTCTTTAATCAGGCAGGCCAGTAAAGGATGTGAAAAGCATTTTTCTTTGCTCCTTCAGCTTATGCAAATCTGTTGCTTAGGAACGAAAAGGAGCTCCAGTCCCAAAAGGAACCTCTTAGGCTGATCCATTTGGCAGAAAGGCAGATTGTGCTGTCCAGAGCAAGAAAAAGAACATTCAAACAGAGAAGATCCAGTGTGTTGCTGTTCGCTGAAGCACTTTAGTTATCGCGCTGTTAAATGTTGTCCACCCAGTCTGAATTGATAGGTAAGCAGTTGAACAGCTGAAGTGTTTGAGAGAGATCTTGAGGGCTTGAAATAAAAATTAATATTATAATATTTGTTGTGCTATTCTTGGAAGAGAAAATCCATTCCTTTTGTTAGTTCTTCCCTTTACAAGAGCCCTTTGTGACTGGAGTCTCATGGTTTAACTTGAATAGAAACATTACACAGAATATTGAATCAAATTTTCATAATAGAAAAATTATTTAATTGATTTTCTGCAAGCCAGTAGAATAGAAGAATGCAACAATGGGACAGAAGTTTGTGTTGCTATAGGGATAAAACTTAACTTCTGCTGCTGTGCAGACCAGTTCTAGTCTTGGGGAACGTTGTCATGAGTTTCCATGGAGTTTACTCAGATTGGTCTCATAAACCCCAATTCAGCAGGCCATTCGCTCATCTTTTTAAATATATCTTCATTTGAATTTCTTCCCTTCAAAGCATGGGCTGCAGAATACCTTTGTTTCTCCTTTTTAAAAAAGTATATTCTTTTCTTCTTCCTCTTTAACTGAAGTGCATAAAATTTTCCTGATTTTCATCATGGAATTCTGTCCTCTTAAGTAGGGTAAGCTTCAATTTATTTATTTGTTTATTTTATTCCTGTTTAGAAAAGGCAGAATAAGTCATATGGATACATTTCAATTAATGGATCGCACAGCAATTGCAATCTTCAGTATCCATGCCTGGCTTGAGAGTATGTTTTAATTTAAGATTCAAAGATGCTTTTGCAGACTTAGAAAAGAAGAGAGGCAATGTCAAAGGAAGTGCTGTTTAAAGTGCAGACATGCGTCCCCTTTGTCTTATTTTGAGCCTGGGAACATGTACAAGCACTTGGAGATCAAATGCGTCTATTTAAAAGCAAAATATATCCAGTGGACTACAAAAAGCCATGGGGCATCCCTTCTCAACATCATTTTTCAATCAAATGAACCACTGTTCTCATCGGCAAAGTCAGAAAATATTCTGAGATGTCTGTAATCCACCAATTTTTTGTTAATTGTTGAAACTCCACCTTAATTACCTCACTCTTTGGCATGATTCTTCTCCATTTTTTAATATGAAATATTTTTTTCCACTTAAAATTTCAGTGTTTGAGATCTTTTGGGGTTATGTAGAGCATACTCTTACCAAAACCGATTCCCTGAAGGTCCCAGAACACCTCTGCTTTCTTGGGCTATGTTCTCAAGCTCCTATTTGCGTGTGTTTTATTGATGCTGGACATGTGTAGGTGGTTTCTAGAGCTCACATTGTACTGGGTGCAGCTGAGGCCCATTCTGTGCAGCAGGAGGTGGGGTGTTCTGCAGTACATTTGCTTGCCCTGCTTGTGCAATTGCACAAACACATGTCTGAAGGTGCTGTGGAAACTTCTTCCACAACGGGGAAAGAGAGAGAAGCTGTGCTTGAGCGGCTCTGGCTTTGCTGATCCCAGCTCAGAGCGTGGTGTGCAGCCCCTGGCTGGCGGCTGCAGCCCAGAACTGCTGATCCAGCCCCTTGTGACTGGGGGCCCCAAACTCTCCTCTCGAGTGGTGGGAACTTGTCCTGCAGTTGTGATGGCCATTTCAGGCTGTTTGAAGTGTAACTATCTGCATTTTTAAACAGATTGATGCTTCATTTAAATTCTGAGTTTTCTTGGAGCTTGTGGTTGAATGACTGAAATTAAAAACTTCAGAAAATTTATCTTTTTAGTTTGTTTTGTTTTTTGTTTTCGGGTTTTTTTTCTGAGTTGTGTGCTGTGCTCTCACTGCCATAGGGATGTTCGTTTAGGAGCAGATGGGACATGCTTTAGTTTTCAACACCCTTTTTCAGAGTCAGTGCAAAAAGTGGGATGAATGATTCAAAGAAATTTATTTCATCCATCCCTTTTTTAATCTACTCCTACTACCTTGCCGCAGAAACTTCATGCCAGGGCAGCATGAGGACCCAGCTGAACAAAGACACTTGTTTTGCTCTCAGACTGTTGGGGACATTCTGGTATTCAGCTGAAGTTAAGCTGAAGAAAGTGCATTCCTTTATGTCATTGTCTCTTTTATACTTTTGTTTTTAGTAGAGGTTAATGATAGAAGGAAATCATTGTAAATGAACAGCTGTTACCTAAATGAGATGACCCTTATCAGCCCTGGGTGGTGAGATTGGTTGCTGCACATCCACATATGATGTTGGTGTTGGGGAGAGGTATCATCCCTAGCATTGACTGCTCATTCCTCACATCTTGCCCTTGCTATTATATCAGCAAAACCCTTCTTAAATTTTCCATAGAAGTTTCACTTTCAGGGCACAAGATGAGCATGTGGAGGGAATAGACACAGTTGCGTCCATCACTGATCTTTCCAATATGCAGCAATATGGCAAAAGCTTTGCGTAATCTTTTTCCAGATTGTTGCCTGCTGTGACCCACCATATTTCAAGTGGGAAGTCTGCTGTCTTACCACTCTGATGATCATGTGAGGATAAATCCTTAAAGATTTCAGGGTGAGGGTGCTTAAGTGTTCTCAGGGTATCAAACCTTTGAGTGAGTAATGCAAAGAAAAAAAAAAGCGTGTCAGCTATGGGATTTAGATTTTAATTATTTTTGTTTATTTGAGGGAAGCTTAGCATTATTATTTCTATTTCCAAAAAGTAAAGCAAGGATTGCCATAAAGTAAATTCCTCTGCTTGCTGTGTCTAAATCTTCTGAAGTTGCTTCCACTGTAGTTTGATATTCTCTACCTTTTTTTTTCATAAGTAAAGGATTGAATTATACTGTTTATCTGTTTTCTGTGGGAATGTTCACTTCACAATCATAGTACAGGGGACAGCGACAGTTTGCAAGCAATTTAAATGGCATAATACTTGTACTTTCCAAGGACTTGACTTCTCATTCTTTCCCTATATATTTTCAAGATATTCAATATACCTTTTGCTTTATTTAAAATGTTTTGTGGTAACATGATACCATCCTCATCATCTCCTGATCTTGTATAACACAGCCATAAAATTGCACCTGATAATTCTAGTGGTGAAGGGCTTTATTTTTCACCACTAGGTAGACATCATCAAACCCAGTTATTTGTGCTTGGACTTTTATGTTGGGAATCAATGTCCTTCTAAAGCTCAGCTGGATAGATTCTTAAGACCATTAGAGGATGTTTCTGGAGAAGTCTTGGCCAGAGGCTAAGGAAGAACTGTGTGATAATTTCTGCATTTATAACAAGGTCTCAATAAGGCTACAGTTACCGAAGTTGATTTGCTTTACTTATGTTTGCTTATTTTTTAACTTGGTTGCTAGCTCCAAGTTCCATCTGTTGGGCTGTGTGCACCCTTGCTGAACATGTGTAAGAACTATCTTGTATCATCAAGCATATTTTTTCCTGTTTTAGCTATTTATAGGCTGAGTGCTAGACTTATCTTTTGATCTTCTCTTTAGTAAGTATTCTGTCCTGCTTGACACTCTCACTGAAAGAAAACTTAACTTGTTTTTATTGCTACTTAACTCTACCATCTGGGGGAATTGTTTTTACCTCTGAGCTTGAGAGCAGAATAGTGTTCCAATAGTCCTCTCTCACAGTGATTTTGAATTTAATACTCTCTTCTCTATTCTCTGCTTTGTCAGTCCTTACCTTCTGCATTTTTTATTATTTCTTCTGGTCTTTTGTATTTTTTTTTTTTTGTCCAAAACACTTTTCCCCGTAATTTGCTCCTGCTCGTGTTTTCTTCCAGATGATGAAGCTTCAGGAGGTCTAAAAGGGCAGGGATGCATGCTGTCTGTTTTCTGATATGCTTGGAGTTAAGAATGTAGACCTTCTGCAAAGAAGATTCTGAAAGTATGGAGATGTGGAAATGGTGTTTCTACTAGAAGTGACAATCATCACCTCTACCAAAGCAATGTTGTGAGCAGGGCACTGCTTACCACGCAGTTGCATGGCGGAGAGCCATGGCACAGAATTAGGACGTTTAAAGAAGATTGGCAACTCCTTGTGAATATGTTTCAATAATAATTCAGTTCTGAAGTTGAATCAAAATGTAAACAATGCTAAAGGAGAAGAGGTTCAAGATCAGTTGCTTTTTTTGCTAGGTTTTTCACATGGACAAAACGTGACAGAGGCAGGTCAGTGAGCTCCTCTATAGCACAGGCTCTTCGGAGCAGGTCTGGCCTGCCTGGTGCTTATCTTCTTCAGAATTGAAGAAAAAGAAGGATATCTAAATTTAAGCTACTCAGTGGCCATGCACTAACATATTTAAAGTTTCCCTAAAACACCCGGAGACCTATACCTCTGATCCTTGGACATGGTGGGACTTGGTACTGTAAGGCTGAAGCTTGTTCGGAGACAGAGATTTTCTTGCTCTGAAATCCAGAAAAAGGAACTGAGAAACAGCACAGATGTTGCTTTGTCCTGCTTAGAAAACTGGGTGTGCTCATCAAACACCAAAATTTAGCAAAACAGCTCCCTGAAGGCAGGATTTCAGATAAGGACTGTTTTTCAGTTAAGTTGCATACGACCAGGAAAATGTGTTCTTGTATGGCATTTTGACTGTAATGCTGTAATGATGGGTCGTAGTACAAAGATGCCAAAAAGAAAAAGAGGATTATTTCAGAAGTAATTCTTACATGTCTTCTACCTGAGAAAATCTGTTCTGGATAATCTCAATGGATACAAAACTGAAAACACACAGCATTTTAGAAAAGAAAGAAATTCTTGCAGCTTGGCTAAATCTATTAGTATATCTGTAATGATCAGTATGACTGCAGTGTTTTAGTCTATTCTCATTTAGGTGAACTCCTAATCAGACTGTTTTTTTTAAAAGTAGGTCTTTAAGCTTTTATATGTTCTCTGCCAAAAAGGAGTCTGTTAAACTATTAGCTCTCCTGTCCAGTAATTTCAGTTGTTAAAACCTTACAGTGAATGAGGCAAAGGAGTTTTGCCTCTTAAGGAGGAAAAACTATCCAATTTTGTCTTGAGAATTTTAACTTTCATGAATTAATCTTTCTAATCTTAGGGGGAAAAAAATTCTGGTTTTGCCAGCCCTTCATCACTGTATGGTAGAAAGAGCTGTTGTCTTTTGGAGCTTGTTTTATCAAGAACAGCAGCATCTCAGAAAGGGGAAAAAACTCCTTGAACTTCAAAGAAATCTTTTCTGTCCTGGTCCCAGGGCTTCCACATCAAAGAAGGAGGTGGCATGGTCTGTGCAATGGTGTCACCTGGCTGGGATACGTTGTCTCTTGGCTGACACAGTTGTGAGTGTAGCCGAGCTCCAGCTGTGCCCCTGATGTTGCTGCTGTCAAACCTCTGCCACTGCTTCTTGGGGGACAGAGGGGAAGCGTGAATCACACCCTAGCAATGTTTTCAAATGTGTCAAAGCTGGGCAGGAAGGAGCTGCTTCCTCTTTCACGTCTTGCTTAGGTACCAGAGTACAAAGGTTGGAAGAAGAGGAGCATTGCACTTGGCCAACAAAACACCAGGCGTGTGGATACCTTTGGCAAAAGTGCAAAGTGGAGCTGTCAGCAAACAGCCTCAAAGCAAGAAGATGTTTGTAACTGCATTGTAACATTTGTGCCCAGTGGCTTGTTTTTCTGATTGAAAAATGCTGATCTGTCTTTGGGAAATCATGCTGAAGGACTTGGGAAAATGTACCTTCCTGTATTTCTTTTCACAGTCCAGAGGGCAGCAGGAAGCTTTTGTTTCTTAGTTGTGCCTCTGGTCTGACAGTGAGGGTTCCCCAGACTTTTACTCTTAATTAGATGACAGTGTAAGTCAGATGGGATTTTGGTTTTCATTTTTTAATTATTTTCCAAGTATTTAAAAAAAATCCACAGATAGTCTGAACATAGAAAGCTGATGCTGGAAGACTACTCCTGTGCAGCTGTAAAATATTGAGGCCAAAATCATGCAGGTGTGCTTTCTGAAATAGAGTGTATGTGGATTAAGGGCCGCATCTTCAGAATATTTGCTCGTAGTCTGTGAGGAGACATAATTCAGGAGTCTGGCTTTTGCCAATGCCTGACTGTTCTGCAGCAGGGGCCTGAGTCATTAATGGGCCGTGTTTTAGGAGGAGAAGGAAGATGTGTGGATTGAGGAAAGGGTGTCGATACTGTCCTTGCTCTCAATGACAGCTCCCCTTTACACAGATAGGTGCAGTAAATTTTGCTGTGAAACAGCCAGACATCTTTTCCTATGGGTTTTGGAGCATGTTGTGCTTTCTTGGAGCCAATGCTTTGTGGCCACCATCCATCCACAGCACATCTCGGAGCAGCTGTGCAACTGGGTGTTTCTGCTTTGACAGAGAGGCAAAGAGGGGAGAAAATTTCAAGTTGGAAGGAGCCTCCTAGTTAAGCTAACCTACGTGAAGTGTTGTGCTGTTTTTCAGCTAAAGCTTGATTTTATAGATGCTCAGACTCATCTGTAGATGTTCTGACTTCTCCCTGTTTCCTCCAGAGTAAAACTGTTCAGTCTGATCTCCTCACAGGACTTTCTGCCCAGCTGTGGAATTCTTATGGTGTGTGTTCATTTATTGAAGAGAGGATGTTGTGGGTTTTGCCAGTCTCTAATTCTAGACTAATTGTGATTCTTGTGTTGGAGCTCGATATGGGTGTAGGCAGGTGTTGTGCAAGCATCCTAGTGCAGGTCTGCCAGCCAGCACTCCTGTCAATCCAGTTCTTCATCCTTATTTTTTTTGGCAAGGATCACACATTGCATAGTATGGGTGTTTGTTTAGTTATTTTAACAAAATCTTGTGCTCAGGCTGGAAACAAGTTTTGGGCTGGGCTTCAAGAAACAGGCCCTTGGCTCTTTCTGTTGGTGGTTTGTAAAGTTGTTGGCAAGCCCTCTCCGTATGAGGTCTATTAGCTTTGCAGCAGTGGCTCGGGATGCACGGTTGGTCTCTGAAGGTAGATAGGTAATCACTTCTTTTCCTTCAGTTTGGGCTTTGTTTCTGTTTTTTTGTCGGCTGAGCCCTTCTTTGGAGGTAAAGCTGCTCTTGCCATGGGGCCTTCCCCAGGAATCTGTAATTAGGCAAGAGATGGTGAGGAGGCCAATAAAAGTGCAGTGAGTGGTGGAATCACCAGCCTGTACCAGCTGTCTTGTAGTGAGTTTTTGTCAAAGCTGCACCGGGATCTGCATGTACTCTCCCTGTATGTGGGCATGTCATGGCTCCCCAGGGGTGACATGTGCCAAACAGGGCCCTGCTCCTCTGGGATGTGGATGCTTCAGTGTTCCTTCCCTCCTGATTAGAGCCACGGGCAGTGCTCATCTGTTCCTTCAACCCTAAGTGAATGATTTTGCCCTGGTAAGTGACAGAAAATAATTTGCAAAGCCTGACAGAAAAAGAGACAGCTTGATTAGCTGTGTTACCTTAAAACCAATTTTTTTTGCTCCACTGAGGAGAATGAGTAGATCATTATACAAAAGTGTGTGACTGAGTTGTTCCACCCCATGCTTTCTTCCTAAAATTTCATAGAGTCACAGAATGGGTAAGGTTGGAAGGGACCACAGTGAGTCGTCTGGTCCAACCTCTCTGCTCAAGCAGGTCATCCTAGAGCACATTGCATGGAATTGCATCCAGATGGGTCTTGAATATCTCCAGCGAGGGAGACTCCATAGCCTCTCTGGGCAACCTATTCCAGTGCTCAGTCACTGGTCACAGATTGCCCAGCTCTCTTCCCATTAATATTCTTGGTTCAAAGCCCCATGCAGTGGCAGCAGTTGAAGGTGTATGACCCTGAGGGGATTTGGACTTCTCTATCACTAACTACCCAAAACAGATCCAGGTGTCCTAGGACATGAAACACTGGAGACTGCTTGCACCTTTTGACAACCTGGTCCCCTAAAATGGTCTGATTGTAGTAGTTATTCATAAAGTTTTGAAAGCACATTGACTCAAAACTGAGCATGAGAGGTCATCTTTGCCTCTGTTTTTAGTTTATTTCTGGTGTGCAACAGTGGAGGAAGAGAAACATTTCTCAACTCCTAAAAGTAAGGACAAGGCTGTTAGTTCCAAAAGTATTTTTAAATCTTGTATACTAAAACCAACTGAGTTTCTGTTTGACTGTTTCCCTTGCATTATGGTTGAAGGGAAACTTCTCATTTCCCACAGAGTAAATAGTTCCCTGCTCTTCATATTACTCATTTTTTTACTGTGTATGTAGTAACGCATACAAAGCGGTATGTATGTGTGTATACATATCTATATGTATGTACGTATTTTCTAAGCAGATGCAAAATGACGGCTCAAGTAACACTGGAGGATGCCTTGTCCAATGTGGATCTCTTGGAAGAATTACCATTGCCAGATCAGCAACCATGTATTGAACCCCCACCATCATCACTTCTTTACCAGGTATGTTGTCATTGTAGGAAAAAGAGTTTTTCCATTTCCCATGGCTTTTAAGAAAGAGTATGTGCTTTTCAAAAAAAACCCAGCCCAAAACCAAAATGTGCTGATATTGGCAATTTATATATAAATTATTTTCATAGAATCATAGAACAGTTTGGGTTGGAAGGGATCTTAAAGATCGTCTAGTTCCAAACCCCCTGCCATGGGCAGAGACACCTTCCACTAGATCAAATTGCTCAAAGCCCCTTCCAATCTGACCTTGAATATTACCAGGAATGGGGCAGCCACAAGTTTTCTGGGTAACCTGTTCCAGTGCCTCACTCCCTGCACAGTCAAGAATTTCTTGCTGACAGCTAACCTAAACATGCTCTCTTTCAGTCTGAATGCATTCCCCCTTGTTCTGTCACTGTTACATGCTCTTGTAAAAAGTCCCTCTTCAACTCTCTTGCTGGCCCCCTTTAGGTACTGGGAGGTGCTATAAGGTCTCCTAAAGCCTTCTCTTCTGCAGGCTCAGCAATGCCAGGTCTCCCAGTTTTTCTTCACAGGGGAGATACTGCTACCAAAGACATAATTCTGTATTTTCCTTTCTCTGCAGCCAAACTTCAACACTAATTTCGAAGACAGAAATGCATTTGTCACTGGCATTGCAAGATACATTGAGCAAGCTACAGTCCATTCTAGCATGGTAAGTAGATGTTCCAGTATACACTTTTGTATTACTTGGAATAAAAGGAGAGGAATGTATCCTCTTGCAGTTCACTGTAAGAATTATGCTCACAGAAAACAGGTTACTTACAGCACTTCCATGAGGAAGTAAGACAAAAAAGTGTGCAGCTTTTCTTTTTCCTTTTTTCCCAAACATACTTAATTTTTTTTAAAATTCCCTTTCGTCTTAATCAGCCAATGTTGTTCAAAGGTTCCCTGCTTTTCTGGTGCATTTCCCCAGCATTCTGGGGCAAGTTAGTTGTATTGTCAGCTAGCTGCTGTAACTTGAATGAAAAATTGCCTTCCATCCACCCAAATTTTCACTATTTCTGTCAGTTTAGTGGTGTTGAAAGGTTTTTGTTGGCTTCCTCACTGAGAAGTATATGTTAGTGGTTTGTTGGCATTCTTTTGTGAAGGCATTCTGTGTTTTTTAACAGTTCTGCAAGAGAAGATAAGAATTCATGCTAGTAATTCCATCTCTACTGGCAGTGTAACTTTTTTGGGATACAGAAGAACTTAAAGGCTGCCACTGTTGATCTGTACTGAACTTGCTCTCATTTCATGGCATTCTTGGAAAATGAGGAGTAACATGTCGTGGAATTCTAGAAGCCAGTTCACAATTGGTGGAATAAACAGATAAAGCACCTGGTTATGTGCTATTGAAAATTATGTGTGTTTGCATTAATCTACTTTTAAAATTAATTGGTGACTCCTTAACCTGTTTTGGTTGTACAGATATTGTTTTACCTCTCCTTTGCCATGTAAGAAAGGATAATGCTGTGCATGTGCTGACTCTTTTATCCTTGACTGTTCTACCTGGAGTCCCTGAATTTAAAAAGAAAAACAGATGCCACCACATCACCCTCTCCCCTCAGACTAGCCTCCTTATTTATACTTATAGAGCACAGTGTGTCTTTGGTTCTGGGAAGAAAGAACAACACAAGAAACAGTCTGGTCGGGGGAGATGATAATTTTTGTCATTAGATAAGCATAATTGTTGCAGTTGCTTATTAATGATCTGATAGGTATTTATTGGTTTAAATTGGATGATGATGTGAATTCTCTCAGAATGAGGTGTATGCTAAAACAGATGACTGAGAATAAATGGAAATTTTTAGCTGTTGGATTGTAGGCAAACTGCACATCCGTAGCTGATCAGCTCTGATACATGCAATATGTCAGCTGAGGCTATGAATTATGGTAATATTGTTTTACATACATATAGTGTGATGTATCACTGAGCTTGCAGTATATGTGTGTTTGTACATAAACAGTCTGATAAGAGAAATAGGTTTGTTTGGACAAGAATTTGTAATGATAGAAGACACATGGATCTAGCCTTTTTGTATTACAATGCCTAATTATATTGAATGTCTTTCCTACAGAATGAAATGCTAGAAGAAGGACAGGATTATGCAGTCATGTTATACACATGGAGAAGCTGCTCAAGAGCCATTCCTCAGGTACAGGAAGAAAACTGTACTGTCTGCAACATGTGGATTTATGTCTTGTTTTAGTGTGGAGCTGCACAGATAGAGCTTTATCAGTGAGCTCCAAAATGGAGTCGCTTTTGATTCCTGAATTGTGAAGCTGGGCATTCCGTAGCATAGAATCTTTTAGAACCTGGGAACCACTTGGATTTTAGTTTTTGGGGTTTTTTAATAAGGTTCCTATAGCAATATCCCATGTCAGTCTTACTGTAGTAAGTAGTATGGTGGTAATGTGCTTTAGAAGGAAAGCTATTGATTGTGAGATCTGTTTGAAGTCAGAATTTCATCCAAGAGAATGGACCTTCCCACTCCTCAACTTAATATTTAAATTCAGAACAGGTTTAACAACTAGTATAATATATAATAACTAACCTACAGGTTAAACATTTAAGTTTCTAAATATTCTAGGTAGTCACTTTCTAAATGTCAGTGATATGTAGTGTTTTCTTGATCTGTATATAAAAATAAAACACTGAGAATAGGTGACAAGTAGTTTCAAGTATCTAGGAACAGTTGTAGAGGTTTGGGGTGAGAAAAACACTGTGTCAGAAAACCAAACAAAATTGTTACCATGACCTGACTCCTTCCTTTATTAGGAATTTGTGATACAATCATTTTTGTACTGAAATGCAAGGAAGGCATCTCCTGTGGTTTACATATTTAGAGTGGAAGTCAGGTGATCTGTTTTAATTTCTAATTCTGGTCCTATTTTAGTGCATGATTTTGAGCAAGTGGCTTAATGTGGAAAGAATACTGTTCTAAACATACAGAGATGTTTGACAACTAAATTACTTGCTCTGAGGTAACAGAAAAATCTTAGATTTTTATTTTTTTACTCACAATTAAGCTTAGAAGATTAGTATAAGATAACGAAACCTGGAAATTCTTGTCTTTTAAGTTTGTCTCTTCAGAATAATAATGTGTTTTCTCAGGATTTTAGTTTCTGAGACTTTATCAGGGAAAGTTCCAAGTGTAACAATGTCTTTAATTATCCTCAGGTCAAATGCAACGAGCAGCCTAACAGAGTAGAAATTTATGAGAAGACTGTGGAAGTTCTGGAGCCAGAAGTCACAAAACTGATGAATTTTATGTATTTTCAGGTAAAAGAAATGGATACGAAGTTTTTCAGTGGGTTTGTAATTTTATATTCCCGTTTTATATACTTGATATTGTGTGCCCAGGTACTGAACCTAGTCATTGTACTTCAGAAAAAAAACACTGTATTCTCTCACAGAAGGGCAGAATTTCTAATACCTATCTTAAAAACGTTTAGGCAATCTCCTCTAAGACTTTCAGCATAAAATCAAAGGTAATTGTGTATAGTCCCCGTGCAGCACATGGGAACAGAGATCTGGCACTTTGGGAAAAAAAGGAAATGGAAATATAATGTCTTATATGTATACATATAAACATCTCAGCACTGACAGCATTTGCTGGAGAATGAGGGCTCCACAAGTCTGGGCAACAGAGCAGCAGGTGCAGCTTGGCTGTGGCAGCTCAAAAATGAGGCAAGCTAACCCAGTTGTTGTGACCTGCCAGCCACCCGAGCTGGAGAATAGCAGTCTGTTCTTGCTTTCTCCTCCCTCCTGGCAGCTTGCCTTTTATTTCAATGGGCTGAGGATGTTTCCAGGCATTATTCAGAGCTGGAGCAGCCAGAGCCTGCGAGGGCTGGAGCACACAGGAAGAGGAGACTGAATGAAATGTAACATTTCCTGTTGTGTTCCCCAACTGGGGGTTTTACTGATTACAATCTCCTCTCATTCAAGCAGAGTAGTGCCCTAACATCAGAAGAGATGCCCTTTTACATTTGAAGTTGCTGTCTTTTTTCTATTTGTAATTTCCATCTGAAATGGCCCTGGTTTGGAAATAAGCTCTCAAATAAACATGTGTCAGGATGACTTTGAGAGTTTACATGTACAGTATGCTGTGGTTTGGTTTTTTTTCTGTTTGTTTGAAGGGAACATACATATAATCTGCCTTGTAATGCATGTACACTTCCTCACTAAAGAGCATGAAATCACTTGTTTTGAAGGGATTTTAAACTTCATAGAATTGCAGAACAGTTTGGGTTGGAAGGGGTCTTGAAAGATCATCTATTCCAATCCCCCTGAAGAGATCAGGGCTATTTTCAACCAAACGAGGTTGCTCAGAGCCCCATCTAACCTGGTCTTGAACGCTTCCAGGGATGGGGCATGCATCATCTCTCTGGGTAACCAGTGCCTCACCACCCACATTGTAAAGAATTTCTTCCTTATACCCAATCTAAATCAACCCTCTTGTAGTTTAAAATCATTATCCCTTGTTCTGTCTTTTATCTATACTTTTATCATGTTAATCTGCAAAGAGGAACCTTGGCTCTTGTGTCAGGCAAGCTCTGTGGCAAAAATTACTGGTGACACTTGTAGCACACATCCAGTACACAGAGGTGGAGCTGAAAGGCATGTATGGATGCTTTGCTAGTTTTGCATGCTTTAAACATTTTTCGGCTTCAGTGGGACTTTTCACTGAACCCGCTCTAGGTACATGATGAAACTTTTTCCCTGGAAATGTCATGGCTTTTACTCCCTGTTTCTTCTCTCTTTCCACCCCTTAGAGAAATGCAATTGAACGGTTTTGTGGGGAGGTGAGACGTTTGTGCCATGCAGAGAGAAGGAAGGACTTTGTGTCTGAAGCATATCTGATCACACTGGGCAAATTCATCAACATGTTTGCAGTATTGGATGAATTGAAAAATATGAAGTGCAGCGTGAAGAACGACCATTCAGCCTACAAGCGGTAAGTGGCGAGGAGCACCAGGACCGGGGTTTCTGCTGCCGGGATACCGGCTTCCCACCAGATGGCAGCAGCTGCACTTTTTCTGACAGCTTTTTCTTCAACAACACTCCCTTCCCATGTGGGAGGGATTACCTTGATACTAGGGATGGGTTGACTGCAGTTAGGCAGTTGAGTACGTCTATTTTCTTTGTTCTTCCAGCAGCCAAGGGCTTTTCTGCCTTTTGATGCTAAGCTGTCAAATACTTACATCTTGATGTACACATATACTTCGTGCAGTAAAGCTTCTATTTTTAAGTTTGAGAGGAAACTGGCTTTCTGGGCACTTGTGCTGCTCCTGTTCTATTCTAGGCATCCACTTTTGACATTTATAGCTGAGAGTTGTTACAGTTGTTCTTAAGACATTTCAGCTTTGCTGTTTCAAGAGCATTGTGACTGTGGGTATAGCAGGGAGGGAAGAAGGTGGGATATTGGTAACCCAAGTTTTGTACTTGAATTACCAGATGGTATCAGGTATCTTCTGTTGAACACAGTGGTCAGAGCAGCAGGGGAAGGCAGCCTTTATGCCAGGTGTAACATCAGTAATCTTTCATAAAGAAAACTGTTCAGGGAATGACTAGACAATTTTACCTATGCTTCTTGTACTTACATGAGATACAGTTTCTACCTCCACCAGTTGTTGTTGTGCCTGAAGACCTAAACTTACCTGGTTGGCCTTTTTTTTTCCTTTGGAGGTGTGGTTCTAGAGGTCAAACTCTTGTTTTCTGGAAGGCTGGCTTTTCCTGGGTTGTTGTATTGGATCTGTAGAGGCACAGCTGCACCCATCAGTTGAAGGATATACCCAATGTTTTTTGGCTTGGGTATTTTATTGGACCTTTTAATTAGGGTGTAGTAGGGGATTTGGAGTAGTAAACCAGTTTGGTTTGGATAAATTAAGTCCATTTCTCTCCTAGTGAACTTTTCACCTTTTTTTTTTTACTGTTTTATGAAACAGGGTCTTGATGCAGTTTTGAGTCCATAGCCTGTGTCTAGGTAATTCACTGTTATAAAGCCGTGGCAAAAGAAGTACTGACCATATCTGCCAAGTTCTCCTTCTCCTTCATTCAGGAGTTTGGAGGTGGGAGATGTGCTGAGGTTGACAAATTCTTTATGATGTATGAATGGTACACCGTTGTACTGGCACTTAAAGATGTGCACAAGTTCCCATGATGTATTTAGAGATGGGTCTGTTTCTTCTGAGTGGAGATGGATTTGCTTACAAAGAGTACTGGCCAAGGGAAATACTGTTTTTTCTTCTGTTTTTAAAGAGCTGCTCAGTTCTTGCGGAAAATGGCAGATCCTCAGTCTATTCAAGAATCCCAGAATCTCTCCATGTTCCTTGCCAACCACAACAAGATAACACAAGTAAGCTTTAATTGTCTTTTTGCATATTACCTAGTGCTTTACAGAACTATTAAAATAAAACACTTCCAGTTTTGTTGAAATTCCCCAGGAAGTATAACTAGTTGACTAATATCCCTTATTTTTTTTTCCAGTCTTTGCAGCAGCAGTTGGAGGTGATTGTTGGCTATGAAGAGCTGCTTGCAGATATTGTGAATTTGTGTGTGGACTACTATGAAAACAAAATGTATCTAACGCCCAGTGAGAAACATATGCTTTTGAAAGTAGGTTTCTTTTGGGTACAAAATTAAAAAGGAATGGTGAGACAGTAATACACGTTTGAATTCCTGATTGTTTGTAGTTTTGTTTTCTTTTATTTTTAAGGAATCAGATTAACCAAATAACTGCAATTACTCCTTTCCCACCACACATTGTCTTTATTATATTATATGCTAGATGTATTTATAAAGTTTCTAATCCATTTTTGATTTTCATAAATTGAAGTTGACCCAATTGAACTGCATTCAATTCTATGGCACCGTGTTTCTATGAAGTATGACAGCAGAAAGAAACTGATGCATTTTAGTTTAGATGTGTGTCAAGTTTGTATGAAAAGCTTTTGGAAGTGAGGCTGCATATCAAATAATTCAGGGAACAAGTATCTGAAAATTAGGATTAATAAATAAGCTTTGTTAGCTTGGATATTTACACAGAATAAGGGAGTGCTAGGCAATATGAAATGTGGTTGGTATCAGTTGAATGCCTTGCTGTGGAAGAAAAGAGAGTAAGAACATAAAATTTGCCTCATGACAAATATTTTGCATCACTTCAGTGTTTAACTTCTTAACACCGCTGTTTCTTAGGACAGAATGAAAGCATCCTGAAACCATACACAAACTCCAGAGCATTTGCCTTCTGTCTGAAGGGATGTCCAATGTGTCTTTCATATTTAGGCCTTTTGTTTGGTAAATGCTTGCTTAGAACACATTAAGTGGCTAGGCTTGGCTCCTGTAAATGCTAAATTATAAGTCTATATTATAAATAACTTAGATGAAATGTAATTAGATCTTTTTTGGATGCTTTGGAGTACTTGTGTGCATCCTTCAGAGTTGTGCTGAAAGCCATAAAAAGCAATCACTCAGATGTTAGATCTAAATTTCTGTTTGATTAGTTTGCACATACAGAGTTATAGTAAAATGCAAGTGAAAAAAAGCCCTCTCTAAAATTAGCTAGACTCTAGTTTCAGTGAGGGGTTTTTTTTAATGTTAAACCTTTATAAAGAGGAATACTAACTTTGGAGGTTTACTGATCAGGGTAGTGTTAATGTGAAACTACTAATATACATATAAGAAAAGAATGCTACAGAACAGTATGTATTTGAAAATACTTTCTGTTTGAAGGATGAGGGGTATTTCAGGATTGTTTTTAAAATGTTACCGGTAGCTTTTTACCTCTGGAAGTCCTTTTGTGAAAAGGTTTTTTTTTTTTGCTTTTCCAGGTGATGGGCTTTGGATTATACCTGATGGATGGAAGTGTCAGTAACATTTATAAGTTGGATGCAAAGAAAAGGATAAATTTAGCCAAGATAGACAAGTACTTTAAGGTTGGTTAAGATGTGGTCTTAATATTTGATTTTAAGGGTAATTCCCCTTGCATTTTAAATATAATTAAATAGAATGGAGATCACTTTGGATAATAATATAGGTAAATAATGGTTTCCTTTCAGTAAGATTTGTGTTAATAATTTCTCATCTGATTTATTCCCTGTGTACAGCAATTGCAGGTTGTCCCACTGTTTGGTGATATGCAGATTGAACTTGCAAGATACATTAAGACCAGCGCCCATTATGAGGAAAATAAATCCAGGTAAGAGGGAGAGTGGAGCATCTGGGCTGGGAAAAGTCAGACCTTTGATTATTTTCATAATCACCTGTTAGTCTGTGGTAATTAATGGGATTTTCATCCGGTTGTCTTTTTGGTGTGGGTATTTCACTGTTAATGTAATTCATGTAATAGATACAACTAAAGGAACAGATTGCTTAAAGGCATTTCCATGTTGCTGAGCTCATGCTTGAATCTCTGACATTTTTCATCACTGGAGTTGGAAGAAATTATTTTTATCTTATACTAATTTGATTTTTATTTTTTCCTTGAAATGTGAAACTTTCTTTAAAAGAAATGAAGAATTTTACTAAGCAAGGTGAGCAGTAGTAGTGCATGGGTAAAACAGGCATGTGCACATTGTACATGGAGCAGCAACGTAGCTTGTCTCCCCCTTCTTTTTTATTTGTTTTGGCTAGGTGTGCAGCACAGCAAAATGTTTGGAACATGCAGCCAGTTGTTACATAAATGGTTCTATGGTTTATAGTTTTTGCTTTGTTTTAGTGGACATTTCTGTGCTCCTCCAAGGCCTTCCCTCCATGCAGTTACATGAATTTAGAATGTTGTGCTTTGCATTTTAATTCCTGCAGAAAAAAATATATAACCTGCATGTAATTGCTAAGAGAAAATCGACAGCAATGGGCCTACTGAGCTACTAAAAATACAAGGCTACTTAACATGATGTTCTTGGTAGCATGTTTTCTGTGTACCTCTTGATAATGTGTTAATAGTATTTTATAATGCCTTTTTTGTAGTTGGGAGCATAATGGATGCTCTTCACAGTTAAACAAGAAAAATTATCCAAAGGTAGCCAGATGTGTCTTACAGCCTATACCTATCCTTCTGCCCTACCTTTCAAACCTTTCCAGTCTTGTTCCTAAATGTATACTGGTTTGTATTTCACAGCAAAAGTCTTTAAAAAAAACAAAAAGAAAAACCCCAAAAACAGAAAAGAAAAATTTTGGTTTTTTTTCTGAAGACTTGGAAGAAGTGCTGTTGGAACTGGAAAGGGCAGTTCATCACTAGTGGATTGTGCAGGGTTGGAGTTAGAGGTGTGAAGGGATGAAAGGCCTCAAATAGCAGAGAAAGAAGATGTAAAAAGAAACAAACCAAAGAGTAATGTATTGTGGATCTTTCTTTGCAGTATCAGTTGTGCTGTTTATAGCCAAAACTGATTTATGTGGTGGTTTTTTGTCTTCTGAAACAGATGGACATGCACGTCTTCCAGTAGCAGTCCCCAGTACAATATATGTGAGCAGATGATTCAGATCAGAGAAGACCACATGCGTTTCATATCAGAACTGGCTCGTTACAGCAACAGTGAGGTGTGTGGGATTAGACCTGTGTGTCCATTTTTCACATCGCTCATTAACAGTATTGTTAAGTATTTGAAGACCAGAAAAACCTCAGGCTAGGAAAATGGCAAAGCTTGGTCCCTTGAGTCAAGAGAAGCTGGCTGCAGGGCTAGTATCCATTCTCTGCATTGTATTTGCACTATTTAAATAATAACATATCATATAAACTGCACTGCCCTTCTGCCTCTTTTTTTCTATATTTCTAGGATAAATATACTAGAACTTTGGCTATGTCTCTTTTAGAATGTGTTATCTAGTCCTTGCTCTAAACATGTGCTTGTAACATTTTAAATGAAACTAAAAGTTAAGAGATTAGTAAAAGAAAACAGAAATGCATATGTATACACATATATGTATATAATCCATATAGAACATGTAACAATGTATATTCTATATAATTGATGTCTTGAATTCATCTGCAACAAAATTTTGGTCATTACAGTTCCCAGTGACTTACATCTCTTGACCAAAATCTGTGAAGTTTAGCTATGTAAGTCTCTGGAAGAAAAAGCTGGTATTAATGCAGGTGTCGGTATATGATGCTGTTTTAATGCTTAAAAGAAAGCTATGAAGAAATTTGATTATGAATGCTGGATGCAGCATGTTCTGATGTGGGTTTGGTTTTTTTTCTGTGTGGGGTTTTTGTTTGTTTTTAATTTTATTGTTGTTGTTTAATAATGCTCTAGGTGGTGACTGGGTCTGGTCGACAGGAAGCTCAAAAAACAGATGCAGAGTATCGGAAACTCTTTGATCTCTCTCTCCAAGGCCTGCAGCTTCTCTCCCAATGGAGTGCACATGTCATGGAAGTGGTATGTTATCTGGGAAATAAAACCATATGAAAAAGAGGTGGCTTGGTGAGGTTAGACAGAATAAAATGTTTTTGCTTTAATAGAATGAAAAATGCATGTTGTGTTTTTACAGGATCACATAATATTCTGGTTGAAAGGGACCCACAAGGATCTTGTTGCCTGAGTTCCTTTCTTCCTTCACTGCTTATCTCCTTCTGCTCTAAACCCCATTCTTAGCAGAAGGTGCATGAAGTTCTCAGAGTTTAGGGATAATGTTGCTGCTCTGAAGATCCAGCAGCTTGTACAGTGTCACACAGTACACTCAACTTGTTATATTGAATGGACAGGATGTCACCTTTGAACCTTCACCAGATGTTTTAATGTTGTTCTTGATTTGTATATTTTGTAGACTGTTATAATTTTCTTCTAAACATTGTTTAAAATTATATCGTTGGAAATGTCCACACTGACATGCAGTTACCCAGGGGGTGATAGAATGGTTCCAGCTGGCTGTGTTTAGACATCACCACTTGTTAAACAGAAGCATGTATGGTCTTAAAACACAAAAATGGATGGAAGAGCTTCCCTTGGCTTTAGATGAAGCTTTTAGTCAAAGGGCAAATACATGCAGGCAAAGGAAAATTTGAGAGGAGATGAGAGAGGGGAAATAAAGAACCTGCTGAGTTTTTTCTCTGTATATTAATAGTTTATTTTAAAAAGAGATGCCAGTTAGAAAAGTGACTGTGTTTTTTTTTCCCATAAGAAGCTGCTTAAGGCAGAAATTGAAGAGGAGGATGCAGGAGTCCTTTTCTATGCTGCAGACACTTAGAGAAAAGTTGCATGTTCTAGGAGGGATTGAAACCTGACTTACTGTATGAGAGAAGCCAGACTTCCTCTCCATCTGCCCCTGGTGTCTCAGGAGAGGCATCAAGTAATTTGACCTATGTCAATTTGTGCAGTGTAATCATAGTGGGCATAGCTAGAGATCCAGTTTTCTTTCTGCTCTGTATTTTTAACTGCCTCTTTTAAAAGCTAGTAGGTGAGTCACATTTTTTTTCCTGTGTTATTCCTATTTAAATCAGCAGTGTATTTTGTGTTGAAAATCTTGTTCTCATTTTCTCCTCCTAAGAGAGGTTGCTGTCACCTGTTCCTGGTCTCTGCAGCTCCCAGAGTTGCTCCCTTTATTTCTTTCATCACAAATTGGTGCATCCAGTGTCTCTTCATAGTGACAATCTTCCTATTTTATTACTTTGAAGAAAGTCTCTCATTCTTAGCTCTGTTTTTCATCTTCCTTCTCCTGTCCTCCTACAGAGAATTCATTCTGATACGGAGTATCCTAATTATTTATCTGTCTTCACGTTCACTCAGTATCCATGAACCTAGTTACATGCATCACATTCAGATAAAAAGTTTCAGCATAAGTTTATTGTCCATCTTAACCCTGTCAATTTAATGCCCCCCAAAATACTTGATATTTGTTTAATCATTTCCCCAGTGTCCTCTTTGTAGCACTTATGTTGCAGGGTGTGATGCTCTCGTTTGCCATAGGGAAACTGCCTACTACAATGAATTAAAAGTACCAAATTTCTATAGCTCTGTAACCTAACACTTATGCAAAGATGATATCAAAAAGATTTTACTATTCCCTGAACTCGAACTGTGAGAAAATTGTATTTAAATGTCACTAGGATTTTTCACTTGATGTCCCCTAATGGATATTAGACCAGCCTGATGCTGCTCAAGCACATTGTGAGCTGTGTTTTCAGTAACTAAAAAGGCAGTATTTAAGAGAAATGCATGCTCTGCAGATCATATTGTCACAGATAATTCGTCTATTTCTGCACATTTTAGTCTAGTAAATTAAAAAAAAACACACGAAAAAAACCCCAAACCCTCTAGTTTTTCAGTTGTCTTTTGAAATCTAAATGTAATTCTGTGGCCAAGTAGGGAGCTCCTCCATGTGTGGGTATGATAGTTTGTTTTTTTCTAATGTTCTGAGATCTTTCTGGGTTTCTCATACTTGAAGCAGAAAATAAACTTTTGACTATGCCAACATTTACTCAGTGAAAAATACTCTGAAGTGCATTGCCTGCTGAGTTTGGATGGCATTTTTTGAGCTAATATAGAGTTACTGGTTTTCAGGACAATTTTTTAGGGAAATTATTGCTTGGCGTTTCTGCTAGATAGTAGTTTCAGAATTTATGCAGGGTTTGTGTATAATACCAAATACTGGTTTTCAGATATTCATGAAAACATTGGAGTATTTTTCAAAGCATGTTATTTGTGTCTGGGTGTTTTTTTGTGTTTGTCAGGCTTTTTATTTTTTATTCCCCCATCTTTTTTCCTCCCTCTTGTGCTGTGTGAACTGCAGTATTCATGGAAGCTGGTGCACCCAACTGACAAATATTCTAATAAAGATTGTCCTGACAATGCAGAAGAGTATGAAAGAGCAACAAGATACAATTATACTAGTGAGGAGAAGTTTGCTTTGGTTGAGGTAAGATAAATGTTTTTTTCTTTTTAGGGATTTTCCAAAGATTAATTCTATACAGAAAAAGAATGTTCTCTCTAAGCATTTTCTGTATGCAATGCAAAAAGACAGCCTGCTCTGTGCTGACTCTGAAACAGCACGTGCTCCTCCATTCAATATATAGGAGGAGCACAGCAAAACTGTCCTTTATCTTTTGTAACTTGTTAATTCCCCTTTTCTAATTTTCTGTATTTAAAAAGGGCTTTTTAAACAATTATACAGAAAAAATAAGAGAAATTGAGTTTGTTGGTTTTGTTGGGTTTTTTTTGCAGGTGATTGCCATGATCAAAGGCCTTCAGGTGCTGATGGGGCGGATGGAAAGTGTTTTCAATCATGCCATTCGTCATACTATTTATGCAGCTCTTCAGGACTTTGCTCAGGTCACACTTAGGGAGCCATTAAGACAAGCCATTAAAAAGAAGAAAAATGTCATTCAGAGGTAGCATTCTTGTTTTCATCTTCTGTGTTCTTTCCCCCAAACCCTAGTAGATCTATTGCAGAACTGAACAACTGTTAAATCCTACCTCTTTAAGTCTGCATTCCCCTGCTAGTCTGTTTGGCATTCATAGTTTTGACATTGGTTGGATATGTACTAGAAGTTGAAGATGCCTGAAGTTACAAATGAATGGCTGCCAGCATGGCTTCAGTAAGAGTCCAGGCTGTTTTGAGACTCTTAGGACTACTTCTAAAAGTCTTGTGTTCCCTGTTGTTTGTTTTTATTTTAAGAAAATATAAATATAATAATACTGAAAGCAAGGTTAGTGGTTTTATTTTGAAGAAAAGTTTCACTATCCACTTTATGATTCCAGTGTTTCCTTTCCTTGTATCTCATGTTTATCCCACTTGATCTTTTCCCTGCCTCTCTTAGCATTCTGCCTTATTTCTCAGCTTCTGCTGCTTTTGGCTTATTAGCCTTACACTTCTCTTCCACTGCTCCATCTGCCCACACTGATTGGTGACATTTTCTGACCTTATTTTTTTGTCCCTAATTGTTTGCTTTTAATCTTAACTTGTTTATCATTTGTTTACTCCCATGTTTCATTGCAAAGCTCTTAGGGGTGAAAGTCCTTGGTTAATTAGGCTTTTGCTAAATGCTCTGACTACCACAAAAGTATCACCCTAAGCTAAAAATAAACAAATTACTCCAAATTATCAGGTTTGCACAGACAGTCTTTTTGTCCTAAGATTTTTCATGAAATATAGAAGTGCTACTTTCATACCTGCTCAGATTTGGGATGAGGCATTTCCCTGATCATTCAGCATACCACTGAATATGGCTGGTTGTGTTCCTGACGAGTATCTGATTTCCAGTCCAGTATTTGGAGCTAGAAGTATGAAGCTGTATAAATTTCAGTAGAATTCTGGAATCTGAATTTCTTCTGAAAAAAGGAATTCTGCTTTTTTGAATTTCAAGTCAGCACTGTGTCCCTTTAGTTTGGTTAATAATCTGCTCTGGTTTGATTGAATATGAATTGAATTCATATTGGATGCATCAAATCATATATTCATGTTAATATGAATTTGGTTTGATTGAATTTTGATTCCCCACTTGGAATACTGCATCCAGCTCTGTAGTCCTCAGCACCAGAAGGATGTGGACCTCTTAGAAAGGGTCCAGAGCAGGCCATGAAAATGACCATAGGGATAGAGTACCTGTTCTATGAAGGCAGGCTGAGAGAGTTGGGATTGTTCAGCCTGGAGTATAGAAGGCTCTGGGGAGGCCTCATTGCCTCCTTCCAGTACCTTAGAGGGGCTTATAAAAAGGAGGGAAAGGGACTTTTTATACAGGCAGACAGCAACAGGACAAGGGGCAATGGCTTTAAACTGAAGAAAGGCAGGCTCAGTTTAGGTGTTAGGAAGAAATCATTTACTCTGATGGTGGTGAGACATTGGAGCATGCTACCCAGAGAAGTTGTGGCTGCCCCATCCCTGGGAGTATTCAAGGCCAGGCTGAATGGGGCTCTGAACAACCTGTTCTAGTGGAAGGTGTCCATGCTGTTGCAAAGTTTCTGTGTTTGTGGAAGAGTGCTTAAAAACAGTAAAGTGTTCTCATGGGTGCACTTGGATGCATACCGGTCTAAAGTGGTGTGAATTGTGTTAAGTGTTTTGCAGGCCATAAGGAAGACAGTCTGTGATTGGGAAGCTGGTCATGAGCCATTCAATGACCCAGCTCTGAGGGGAGAGAAGGACCCCAAAAGTGGTTTTGACATCAAAGTCCCAAGACGTGCAGTGGGACCCTCCAGCACTCAGGTATTTTCTTGTCTGGTGGTTGTGATACCCATCAACAATTATTGCATGAGGTTTTTTCTCTCGGTTCTGAACTATTTTAAAATTGCAAGTTTTGTGGTTTTTTAAATGCTAAAACTCTGATTTATATTTACAAAATTATATATACTTTAACCTAGATCCTCTGTCTGGATTGCTGTAATTTCCTACTCTGATGCATAATTTTCCAAGTGTTCAATTTGATTTACTGGGCAAAAATATTTTCTCATTGAGCTCCTAATGTTTTTAAAATAGTATTTTTGAACTATTTGATTTATTTCTTGACCAACTTCCTTTTCTGGTATGGCTGGTGAAATTTATTTGTTAAATCCTATTATTCAGTAGATGTCTAGTAGCTTTAAAATATGTTTAAAATATAAATGGATGCCTGTAAAGTATGGGAGAGTATTTGACTTCTGACAAGATCCCTCCTAGTGTTTAGTAATTAATGATAAAGCTGGTCTCTAAAATCTATCTAGACTGCTGCTTCCACTAAAACAAGAGGTATTTCAAGTGTTTTCTGTGGTAGTCATTGAAATTCTGTGCCAAGATGCTCACTCTTGTTACCTCCGTATAATTCTCTTTTTTATTTGTGGACTTGTTTGGAGAGTGTATGGTCTGATATTCAGAGCTCATCTGAGAAAATGAGGTATTGAGCACTTTGGGTGAAAAATTGAAGGCAACTGTGGTTTGTGAAGACAATCTTAATTCCTAAAATCTGTGGAAAGGAGAGCATGTATGGATAATAATTTTGGGTAATAAAAAGTTGCATAATTTGTGATAAGATGGGTTTAATGAAGGCTTTGTTTTGCTAATTGGAAAAAATCGTTTTGATTTCTAATTTTCCAGGGGAAAAGTTAAATATTACCACCAGTGTGCTTCTCCTGTGCTTTAAGGGCTTTGCTTCACCTGCTGCAATAGGCTGTAAATTTAGACTATGTGGTTCTGTCTGCTTTTTCTGCTCTTGGGCTGGCACACTTGCCTTTCTCGGCTGACAGGAGGAAGAGAGGTCAAATATATTGATTCTTAGATAGGTTATTCTCAGTTTCACGCAGTTCTAAAATGGCTGTGTGTGAACTGATAATCGGTAATACTGGGAAATCTTTGTGAAATAATTAGGCTAATGTCTCTCTGAGCATCCTCTGAAATGAATAGGAACTCTTCCCTTTGCTTGAGGGAGCACCAGATTGCAGTGATTATTCTGAACAACCTTTCTGTATGACCTCCTCTGCATGCTTACTGTGCTGCTTTTCATTTTTAACAAACTAACCTGTTTTCTCTGCTTCTGTTTCCCCTTCCTTATTTACCCATGTGTTTTTATTAACGGATTCTCTTTCCCCTGCCTGCCCTGTCTGTTGGTTTTTAGCTCTTCATGGTTCGCACTATGACAGAGTCCTTAAACTCTGCTGAGCTGTTGAAGCAGCTCAAGTCTCTGGGATTGGAAAAGCTATTGCATGTGACACACAAGTTTCTGAGGCAGTCCTACATCTATCCGCCTCTTTTAAACTTTGGTGGTAAGACATTACTTATTACTTTTTCTTTTTGTGGTGATGTGAACTGTTCCACTGCAAATGGTCTGCTGCTAAGTGTCAGTGGAGGTCCCCTTGGCATGGGTAGGCATTTGTGCTGGTGCATAGGCTAGTGTTGCATCTGTTCCTCTTGCCTAAAAGGCTTTTATCCACACAGTGCCAGTTTTCAATTTGAAGTGGAGCAGTCGCTTACTGATAGTAATTCTTAGTGTTGCTCAACTAATGTACCATGTGTATTTTCCTTTTTTCCTCCCCTTTCCACCATAATTGTTTCCTTTAATGATACAGCTTTACATGGTGAGAACTATGTTAGAGTCCCTCATTGCTGACAAAAGTGGTTCCAAGAAAACCTTGAGAAGTAGCCTTGAGGGGCCCACCATATTGGACATAGAAAAATTCCATCGCGAGTCTTTCTTCTACACTCATTTGATAAATTTCAGTGGTAAGATATGTAGATGATCAGTGTCCAGCTTAGCATGTCCTAACACCTCTAACACGACCTGGGAAATGTTTCCGATTGCCTAAGTCAACTTACCTTTGGTTTATTTATCAAAAGCCTTGGTCTGTCCAAACTTTTTCTGAGACACGGTATTTAGCATTGTGATGGGATTTTTATTTTGACTTGTTACACGTTTGTTCATAATGCGTCAAATTTTGTATTGTTATCTACCTTTTCTATTTTCTTTATGTATGTATTTATATAAACAAGGGACAGATAAGCCTATACACATTGAAATTTTAAAAAGGAAGTAGTTTTTGTGTTTTGGAAGATTTTTTTTTTTCTTTTTGTTTCAAGTACAGAGGAAACAAATTCTCTGTTGTGGTAAATTTGATGTCATTTCACTACTCTTACTATTCAGTTAATTGTAATCGGAAACATGCTGTCCTAATGAATTCACCTACTGACATTGAGTGTATCTAGTCTTTGTCATCACCATGCTTTGTTGTCTTTTATTTTTGTTCTGCTGCTGGTCTCCTTTACCCCTTTACAGGGGGAGCCTGTTAATGTCAGTCATAATGCTGCTGGGGAACTGCACCATGAAAGGCCTTCAGAAGGTCTTAGTGTAAAAAGTTCATTCCTGTTTTAGTTCTCAAGCCTTCTGCAAAAGAAGTATTGTGCTGAGTATTTTCTGCAGGGGTGGGAAGCACGCCTCAGCGCTCTTGACAGTGTCCTTAAAAACTTGTTGGTTTAATCCCTACTTCATGTGTCTGTCTGCCATTTCCTGCCCATCTAATGAAGAGGAACATGTGGAGCGATTCAGTCCTCCATAGGGAGAGATGCTGCTGGTGCACCTGGTGCAATTTTGTCTCCTTTGCCTGCTGCTTCCCAAGTTCAGTGTATGGCTTTCTCAGCCCCCAAACGAGAAATTAAACTAGAAATGCCCCTTCACTGGTGTACATAATTTTTCTGTTTAACTGATAGTCTGGTCCACTTCCACTCTTTTTTTTTCTGTAATAAGGCACTGCTTTGGGGGACAATGTGGCATTCAAAACTCTTTGAAAAAGTTATGGGCTTTATGTTTTGAATTTGGTTTACACATTTGGCCTATATTACAGCTCTAGTGACTCACACCTGCTTTTTTTGTTTCACATTGCATCATCAGAACTGCAGTTGTATTGTACCTGATGCATTTTTATAAAAAGTGTAATTCTCCCTTATTTATTCTGAAAGAAACCCTGCAGCAATGCTGTGATCTGTCCCAGCTGTGGTTCAGGGAATTCTTTTTAGAGCTGACCATGGGCAGAAGAATCCAGTTTCCCATTGAGATGTCCATGCCTTGGATTTTGACGGATCATATTTTGGAGACAAAAGAAGCATCAATGATGGAGTAAGACCCACTTGTGCTCTTTCACTGAATGATTATTAATGATTGCCATTCCTTATTATAGTGTTCCTGCTTTAAGTGGTTTTAACAAGCAGTCATTGAGACGGTATTCTAAACCTTTATACAATTTCCCACTTAATTTGCCCATTTCCGGATTCTCTTAAGTTTTTGTCTCGAAGTGAGTAACTGGAGTACTAAACCTTTTATATAAGTGTTGTTGTACCAGCCACGTGTTTTGTTCCCTGGAGTGAGTTGTCCTTACTTACCCTTCAAAGGTGTCACAAAACAATTAGTGGTAAATGCCTAGTTCTATTTTGATGGAAAGCCACATCTAGAAAACAAGTTTTAGACTGCAAAAATGTATCTACTCCTTTTCTTGAACTAGCAAAATACTTTCTTAAAGGAAAAATTGTGATACTTTTAATATAAACTAAAAAAGGAAAAAATCCTGTTTGCATGAACCACATGTAGATTACAATATTAACTGGCTTGCAACATCTTGACTGCACCATCCTGAAGAATCATAACTTTTATATATATGTAACTCTCCTTTTTTCTTCTTTTTCATTCAGGTATGTTCTGTATTCTTTGGATCTTTATAATGACAGTGCTCATTATGCACTTACTAAATTTAAGAAGCAGTTCCTCTATGATGAAATTGAGGCAGAGGTAAAGTAACTTTACCTACTGAAGAAAAATAATCTGTACCTGAATGTGAAAATAATGCTAAGGTCAAGACCTGTGCAAGACCTTAGATTCAGAGCAGTTGGAAAAAATAAAAAAAAATGAGAAGACCAACCATAAGATGGGTAAATGGTTGGGTGATATGTTGTGAGGAAACCTGTAGACCTGTGCAAAATGCCTCACATTAATGCTGACAAATCAATGTCATATTCTCATGTACTGTGAAATTTGAATGTATTCACTTTCTCAACTCTGATAAACAGTGGGAGGTCTTGGATAAGCTCCCCTCTTTTAATTTTGAGTATTTCTAAATGCACCTTTTTTTTTCCTCCCCAAGGTAAACCTGTGTTTTGACCAATTTGTCTACAAGCTGGCAGACCAAATATTTGCATACTACAAGGCAATGGCTGGCAGGTAGCTATTCCAGTAGTGAGAACTTTTCCTCACATGTTTCAGCTCTGCTTTGCTGTGTGTAGTGTATTTTTAATGTATTCTTCCTTTCTTACTAGCCTGCTTCTGGATAAACGGTTGCGTTCAGAATGCAAGAATCAGGGAGCGACCATTCAGCTCCTACAGTCCAACCGCTACGAGACGCTGCTGAAGCAGAGACATGTTCAAGTGAGTTAACTCCTACTATCTTGTGTTGGAGTTGCTTGTCAGTTTTCCAGGGGTATTGATTTGTGCAGGTATACAAAACTCATTCTGTGCTTGATGTTCTGTCATCTAAGCAGCATATCTGAACATTTGAGATCTGCCTTTTTGTCATATTAAGGAGTAAGTTAAGAAAAAACCCTTAAAAGATCCTGTTTTAATGCAAATGTCTCTTGCAGTTAAGCAATCACAAGCCAAACAGGAATGTCATGGGTGGTAATGTTGTCTTCCTGATAATGTCTTTCACCAGTTTTCAATATGTTGTTGGCACAAAGTCATGGAAGCATAAAATCCTGATATAAATACTTAAGTGTAAATGCAGCATGTAATTTTACTTCCATTTGTGAGAATCAGGGTGTAAATTTTAGTACCTCCTTTACTCATGAATTTTTAAATTTTGTCCATCTGCTTTGTTTCAGCGTGTTTGGAATGCAAGTTCACAATGTGAGAGCCTGTTAATCTGTGGATCTCATAGTGCTTTGTAGACTTTGTCTCATAATGTGGCTTTCAGTTCAAAACTTCATAGCATGTTTTTCTTTAGCTTCTTGGCAGGTCGATAGACCTGAACCGACTGATCACTCAGCGCATTTCAGCAGCCATGTACAGGTCAATGGAGCTGGCAATTGGCCGATTTGAAAGTGAGGATTTGACTTCTATAGTGGTAAGTGTTGTGTTGCAGTTTTGCCAGATCACTGACACAGCAGTTCTGGTCTAGGTGCTAGTTTTGTTTCGTTCTAATGTAATTTATTTTAGTTAAGGTTTTATTTGTTTGCATTGAGAACCATAAACATCTAGCCATTTTTTTTAAATATTTTTTTTTCCATTATGAGTTGGTATTTGTGTTTTGATGGCAGAACCATTAGGACTTCTGGCTTTGCTGGAAGTTCTCTAAGTATCGTCTAAGCACATAGTTGTGGAGCCACCACTGAAATGAGAAGAGGCTGAATGAAATACAGGCAAACTTGTTTATCCTAAAACCTTAATGAAATATATAAATGGGCAATAATTTAAGTAGTTTCATTAGTATTTTTCATTAGAAAAATAACAAAACTCTTCCTTCTGAAGTACTGTTTTAATTTTTCAGTAATGGTGAAATCATGGGGATGGTTGAAGTTTGTCTGGTTTTACTAAGTCTAGATCCACAAAACCACTTACCAGGGCAGCTTAGACATACAAAAGGCATTTTCTTAGTCACTTCCATCCGTGTCATAAATTATACTGGCAAACCCTCTGTTGCCATTGCAGTATATATATTGTGGACTTTATTAATTCTGATGTGCTATGATTTTTATCTCCCTGTGCCTTACCCTGCATTCCTGTTCAGTGTCTTGGCCTGAGCTGATGCAGTCCTCTCAAGCGTGCTGCTGTGCATGAACCTGTGCAACTCCCAGTCCTGCTGAGATAGACAATCTTGTTCTTTCCTTGCCTAGAAAAAAACCCAAACCTACTGCAACTGAGGGCCTTGGGAGTAAAGTGTAGAGAAGGCATATAGTAGGAGCTGTGAAGGAACAAGGAAAATGAGCGTTCTTGTGATTTACATTTTTATAAACACCCACTTCTGTCTATGCTTATGGATAAATTGCAGATCAAAGCAAAACAGCCTTGCATCTGGTAAAATCAAAATTATTTTATTTATCCAAGCAGTTTGGTTTTGTAGCATGACAAAAATAACTTCTTTGTGGAGGAACAAGATCTGACTTGTGCCTGTGGAAGAAGAGCATCTGTGAATGACTGAGGTGTCTTTTTGAGTTAGTTTCCTGATTAAAATGCTAAAAACCAAATTTTATTTCCAGACGGCATGAATTTGACAAGTAAACATGCAGTCAGCAAGAAAAATATCAGGCATATTCAGTTCTGGTGGAATGAAAAATAAATTAAAAGTTATGCAAGAAAGTTTACTGTTGGTCTTTCTGTAATAAGTTTTTTACCAGTGACATTTTGTCATTCAGTTAACTGCCTTGATTTAATTTCATTCTTTACTGAAGATAAATGAAATACTGAGGCTATATAGCCTCTTTACTTTTTAGTGCTCAGTTTTATAATGTTTGAATTTTTGAAATATAATTTTTCTCTCTTATATGCAGAATTTTCTTAGTGGCTAGGTGAACAGAAATCATCAATGATGTGTTTCTTAGGTCACAGGTTCTCATTCTTTGAGTTAGAAAGTGACAGAACGAAGGTGTTTTCCCATCCCTTCAATGTGCTCTTCTTTTTGTTTTTTTTTCTTTCCTTCAGTTTGTTGCATTTTTTGGTGTTTGTTGTTTTATGCAAAATCATTTCCACTGAAAACTGATTGGTTTCCTCAGTGAGAAATTGATACCAATAACTTAAGTAATCTGTAATTTCTACTGTTTTTCAAGTTAAATAAATTGAATTAAGGTATTTAAAAGACTGAGCTGTTTTTTCCCTCAAACTGGACCTTTTTTTGTTATAACAATCATAATGTTTTTTCCCTTCAAGTAAGTGTTACTCACATGTTTAAGAATCCTTTGAAACGTGCAGCATGTAAATCAGAGAACAGTGTATGGGAAGATGACCAGTAGTTTGATACAAAGCTAAACAAAGGCACTGGGCATTTCTTCACTAGGTCATGGTACAACAATCTTTAAAAGCAGTGCTTTTGGAAGAAGAGATCATGTTTTTGTATTTGGTGTTTTCAGTGTCTGATGTCAGATATGGAGTTATTTTATTTCATTTTAAAGAAAGTGCCAGAAATGATACGAGGAATTTCTTGTCAAGGGGAAAAACATTGTGAAAGGCAGTGTTTATATATAGTTATGTAGCCTGCAGCTAGTGATTTTGTGGGTATCTTCACAACATGTGCAAATGTCTGAGCGAGTCTTTCATTGCATCTTAGTACCTCCTTTGCTAGAATAAATGAGAAGGATTTATGATAAATGTGAAGGTATTCCTACCAGTAGCACTACAACAGTTAATTTGGCAGTTAACCCTACTGAGCAGAAGTTACTGTGTGATAGCTTATAAAGTAGGAAATACAGAAAGACGCTTTTGGCTTATGTCAGACCTCATTTAAATATTGGAGTTTTAACTTTTGCTTGGTGGAGGATGAGTTGACACAGATCTGTACTTGAGACCCATCTGCAGTGTGGTTGATTTTAATGAATACCCTGAAAGTCTCAGGGGTTTTCAGTGGTTTTTTGGTTACAAAACAATCCCAAGAGCATTGGTTCTTTCCAGCTCTGATCATTAAAGTAAGAGAATGGGAGTGAGTGGGTGAGTCAATTGTTCATTTTGTCTTCTTTCTACTCTTCGTTTGGTCAAGGTTATTAAGATACTTTGTTCAGTTTCTCCATTTTATTAAATGTGTCATTCTCTTTCTTTTCTCTTGGGTTTTTTGTTTTTTTTGTAGGAGCTGGATGGCTTAATAGAGATAAACAAAATGACTCACAAGCTTCTGAGTAGATATATGACCTTGGACAGCTTTGATGCCATGTTCAGAGAAGCCAATCACAATGTCTCAGCCCCTTATGGAAGAATCACTCTTCATGTCTTTTGGGAGCTCAATTATGATTTCCTGCCAAACTACTGCTATAATGGATCCACTAACAGGTTGGCAAGGCAGCTTTTTGTTTGCAGCTGTTATTCTACTACCCTTCAGCAACTTCCATCCTAGCAAGTGCTGACAAGTCCATCTCCATTCATTAAGTGTCTAATGTTTCACTTGAAATGAAGTAGCATGAGTCATTTTACCAAGTACTGCTAAATGTATTAAAGCCTGTTATTTGTCCACAATAGAAATCAAATGTAACCACAGCATCCAAACTCTGACATTTTAATGACTTAGTTATGATATGCTGAAAAATAGTGTGTCCAAAAACACTGCCAAGTGCATATCAGGAACATGTTTTGGTAAACAGGATCTTCAGCTGTGAGATAATGGAAATAAAATTATATTCCTGCTTCTGTGTTAATGTGAAGAAAAGGATTGTTTACTGGAGAAGGGAAGAGTTCGGTGTTTACTGCAACTACAGTTGCAGCCTTTAAGGAGAGTGAGTAATGGAAATAGAAAGAGGAAGGTAGGATCTAAGGTTTGAATGAGGGGGAAGGTGCAGTGTTCAAGATTTTTCATTTATGGGCTTCCTGCTTGTCTGCTGCTTTTAGGATTTGTGTTGCTTTTAGTCTTTACTCAGGTTTTGGTTAAAGCCCTGTGAAGTGACAGTAAAGTGATATTGTGATGTAGGAAGAGGAGAAAGCCTGTTCTCATCTTTCACTGTCTCCTTGGAGAGCTTTCCCTGTCTGACATGTTCTCTGATGGCTATGTTGTATTTTAGATCCAAGATTCTGTCTGCAAAAGAAAAAAAAAGGGAGTGGTTTTTTGGTGGTTAAGCCTGAGCCAAAAAACTTCTGTTACGTGAATCTGTTTGCATAGAAAAGTTAAATATATTTCTGAGGGAGTTGATGTGCAGTTGATATATCTGGAGATCAATATTGGAATATCCAGTGCACTGTATCAAGAATCATATAAGCATAATATTCTAAGAAAATCTTGATGAAATGCTGGTGCTTCATCTGTCAGCTTTATTGAAAGACATTCAGTAGCTCCTGCACGGTTTAGTCTGTGTTCATGCTGGTTATAAGGACTGATGTACTGCAGACCACAGTGCTTGGGAGGCAAGCACGAAATGCCAAAGGACACCATCAGGACCCCATAGTACTGGTGCTTGTCTGTTTGAAAAACTGTATGCAGGAATTGAGTTAGGCTGAGCCTCAAGCTTGTTGGGTAATTAATTCAGGATAATTAATTTAAGAGATGATGAAGGGAGCCAGATCTTAGGCAGTCTGTGTACCATGTGTCCAATTTCATGATAAAATTGCTTTGGTTTTAGTCAAAAGCAGCAGTGCGGGGTTTAGCCAAATGTGTCTGTTGCACATGCTATATGGTGCCCTTTGATATTTTTGGTGGAAGAGGGAACAGGAGGTTTTAAGCTTTTTATAGGCCATGATCTATTTCTGCCTTGCTGGTTAGTATGAACTTTCATTTGATGAGCTCTCTGCATTCAACTGTACAGATTATTGTGTGTAAATACAACACTTGGTGAGGAGCTGTGTGAGAGCTGCTGGTTTAATTCCTGACTCAATGTGTAATATCTTGCACGTAGGCCACATGTAAATAAGGTAAGAAAAGTAGCAATGAAAGGTTGGAAGAAAGAGGAATAGTCATTATGAAAAGCAGAGAGGTTACTTGGTGGTGTGAGGGTTTGGAGGCAGAGTTCCCAGAAAATGTATGATACCTGTGACTTGCCTTATATTAATTTGGCTGCAGCCTCAGTGTAAGGGTCCCTCTTTTAAAGTTAGTGGGTTTTTTTAACTTGTATCCAGTGCCTTTTGAAACTCTTTTCCCAGAAATGCTTGAATGTGGTAATTTGAAATATCTGTAGAAGAGTTCAAGTGTTTAGAAACCCTGCAAATGAGTTCAAAGCCTAAGGCTCTTATATGCAGAAGTGCGTTTTTAATTATTTGGGACCTAGGAATTCTTTTATATCTGATAATGTAGTGAGATTAAACAGTGAGGCTGCTATTAAAAGATTTAGCAATTTAATAATTGCAGTTACCATATATCTGAAATTTAGTCTCAGTAATGCTGGCCAGCTGTACAGCTGTGGCCAGACTCCGGGACAACTCTTTGTGGATAAGGAGTGGGGGGATGAGTGAGGGAACCTCTCTGGACGTGTCTTAGCAGTGAAACCCAGGGGTGTTTTTAATCCACCTGTTGACAATGATGAAAGAAAAATAACAAGGTTTGGATAATGCATGAACATATGAACTGCAGGCTCAATGCTGTGGTCAAAAGCAGGTGAGGTCAAAGCCATCTCTAGTCCAGTGTCCTGTTGCTCTCAACAGCCGTAGAGGGGCCAAGTATGAAAACAAGGGAGTGTGGAGATGATCTCCCAGGAAACATGCCAGCCTCTAGCAATGATTAGGTATTTCTGTAAAACAGAAATGGTGGGATGTTAGTGAGTTTCTGGCCCTTCACAGATATAATTTTTCCCCCCATTGCTATGTCCTGTCCTTTTTATAAAGCTACATGAGGTTTTGGCATTCATGAAGCTGTGTGCTGCATAGAAAAGTATCTCTTGTTTGCTCTCAAGCTGTTGCTCACCAGTTGTTTTTCTGAAAGGGACCATTTCTCCCACTTGTTCTCTTTTCTGTGCTGCCTAGGATGTATTAAGAACCCTTTCCCAGCTTGGCCCTCAGCCATGTGTCTTTCCAAACTAGAGGCCTTTCCACACCAGGAATCTGTTATGCTTATGCCTGCATCTGTACTTTTTTATTCCTCTGTATCCTCGTGAAGTTACGAGGTCTAGAATTGTCCAGAGGATTCAAGTGACACAAAAACAACATCCACATTTTTGGTCTTTGTTCCTTTTCCACTACGTGTAGTGTCCTTTTTCCTGCCTTATTTTCTTTACTAATTCTAAGCTGGTCTTTTCTTTCCGTGACAGCTTGTTTTGTGTTAAGGACTAACAGAGGAGCAAGTGTGAGACAGTTTTATATTTATTTGAATTGGAGATTTCCAGTGCTTTCTTGACACAAATGATACAAGCTTGTGGAGACAGTAGTCAGACTAGTAGCTCTGTCTCCTCTCAACACATTACCCAAATCTGTGTTCTCTGGTATAAAGTCAGTTGTATAGCACTCTTCCAAATGCAGTGTGACATGTTTCTTCTGAGGATACAGACTTGTCACAGAATGAACAAAAAGACAAGCTTTTCATTTTTCACTCTTCCTGCCTGCCTGCCTCTCCCCCTTCCTTTTGCAAGCTCTGTCTCTCTCATGCTGCTTTTGAGACTAGTATTCACAAGAGAACAGCTGTGACTTCTTGTGTTGCATACACTCTGACAGTCACTGTTCAGAATAATTTTCAGCCCTTTCAGATGCTGCTGGAGCAAACCTGAAAAGTAGTACTGGCAGTGAAAACTACCTAGTTTCTGCTACCAAGAGCCAAATGGTGCAGAGGTACAGACTCATGCAAAGTAAGGGTGGCTGTACTCAACTACCTTCCCCAACCTGAAAAGGCAACCAACCAAACAGGAAGTCTTTTTGCCAAAAGGAAAAGTGATAGCAATGGATTGGCAGATATCTGTTACTCTTTCATGTGCTGTTTTGCCTGCTGTTTCCTCTGTTCTCTGCATTTTGACACCCATGTTCAAGAAGGATGAGTTGGATATAACACTCACAAAGAGAGCAGGTGTAGGGCTACTCTTAGGTCTGGTACACAGGGCAAACTAATTTGAGAAGGCTGGAAGTTGAGTGTTCATACCAATTAGACTGGAAAGTGCAGAGGAACAATTTCTGTAGGAGCAGGGAGGGAGGATTGTGATGTCTTATTACTTCTGAAATGAAGCTTAGTAAGTTTATGTATGAAATTGTCTGACCTGATGCTTGCAGTACCAAGGTAGCAGGTTCATTGACCAAAATGGTCTCTTAAATAGATCTCCTTAAATAGATTATGGTAATTCAAATTATATAATATTTAGGTTAGTTTGTGAAGTGCTCACTATGAACTTCTTACTGGCAGGTATCACACAAACACCAATATTAAATGATATGATCCCTGAAATACTTACTTTGGGGGCTCATGCTGTGCTTCAGCAATTGCTGTTGCAAAGCTTTGGTAAGCCAGAAGGCTTTTCATCTGCTTAATCTACTTGGACTGCTTACAACCCATGCTGATTAAAATGGATAAATTGCTATGAGATCATCATCACTGATTAAAAATGAAACTGATTATCTTGGAGTATGCTGAAACCTGCAACCAATCAGTATCCAAGGGAAAGTAAAAATTTACTTAGGTTTGGCATTGCTACTCAAAGAGCTTCAGTTCTTGGAGGAGGAGCAGGAGTAAGCCAACCAGCAGAATGTCAGAAAGAAAACACACAAACACACTGAAAAAGTTTGAAGAGCGGTAGATGATGCTGAGCTGTAAAGGTTTCTATATAGCCCTTAGTTTCAAGGGAAGAGATTTCTAATACTTATCTGAATGATATATTGGGATCAGTCACATACCTTCTAGAACAATGTGCTCTCTCTAGCCTGTTGTATCCTTAGCCTTAGGCATTACCTCGGAGTATCTCTTGCCCTTAATTCCTTACTCTGTTTCTTCCTTTCTTGACCTCTTTCACCCAAGGAAGTATAAAATGTGTGCTTGCTTCAAGTCTTGAAGAAAACTGTAAGACTCTTTTGCTGCTGCTCTGAAGCATTAGAGATGGAGAAACCCCCAAGAATGCAGAGGATCACTGGGAAACACACAAGGCTTGCTTGTGCTTGTACTAACTGGTTTGCTCCCAGACACTAATAACATTGTAACTGAGATATATTCACAGTACCTTTTTGGAAAGTCTAAAAATTATAGTAACAGCTTCCAAAATCATGTGATGCACCCACTTATATTTTGAAATGCTCTCTTTCTTGTGAGTTTAGTGATAACAAATCACCCCTTGCCCAGTATACCTGCACACTGAAACGCAGTCTTATCCCAAATGACATGGTATCTCTTATGATTTCTTTCATTTTAGAGATTTTCTTAGAGCTTGAAAGTTGCTGTCAATTTAAAGATGAATGGGATTTGGAGAATAAAAAGGGGGAATAGAGTAGTCTCTGGGACTGTCATATTTTGCAGATTATTTTGAATTCCATTAAATGTTTATATCATCTCTGGTAAACTCATTAATGAAATATCTGTAGAAAACAGATTCAAGTGATCTTTAAAGAGAGTTTTCAATTGCTATATAAGTGAGAGAGAAGGGGAGAAACTTGTAAACTGAGGAAATATAAATGTACGGAGACATATAAAAAACTTATATAAAGGATATATTTTTCCTCAAAAGCTCTAACTACAAACACTTTCTGGACTGCAACAAGTACAAGTATTTTTGGGAAGATGGCCTAAACTATACATGAACAAGCAGCTGTACCTATTTTTGATCAGGTTAAAAATTACAGAAAACATTGTCCTGAAGTTATAGATTCTCACAAGAATGATTTAGACTTCTTAGAAATAAAACAGTGGAAATAATTGTAAACAACATGGTGCAGTTCATACTTGCCTGGATGAAACAATTTTAGATTAGCATTGCTGGTTTTGTTTTCAGCTAGAAAATGGATGTATTAAAAAAAGAATGTCTATGTTCTTTCTAGGAAGAATTATTAATGAATAATTTATTTTGCATGCAGTTTAAACCCCCCATATTTTAAACAAAACTAGATCAGGATATAATTATATCTTATGAAATTATAGTGTATTGCAAACTTCCTTTCCTGAAACCTTCTCCTAGGTGCATGTTTTGCTCACTTGTCGCTCAGACCAGCCTGATCTGATACAATCATTTGATGTACAGTCCTTAAATAACTGTTTTCCCTCTTCATTGTGCATGTACAGCTTTGCAGCACTTGGCAAGAAATCCTTTTAAATCAAGTTAAAAAATAAAGTGGCCATCCAATTCATAAACAACAGAATATTTCGGGACCCTGTACACCACTAGAAGAACAGTAATTGTTGAACTGCGCTATGATTTGTGTTTGTGCTTTTGGGTAATTCATGTGGTTCCCCAGTTTCTGCTAGGGCTGAAAGGCTACCAGCCTGGCTTTGATTTTACATGCAGACAAAAGCAGTATTATACAGGGAAGATACATTAGGTGCATGCCTGCTAACCTAAGTACAATTAATGAATTCTTTATTTTTTTGTTTTTATAGATTTGTTCGGACCGTGCTACCATTTTCTCAGGAGTTTCAGCGAGATAAGCAGCCTAATGCACAGCCACAGTATCTCTATGGATCAAAGGTTGGATTTAATTCCATTTATGTTTACACTTTGCTCATGTTTAAAGGCATCTTTTTGTAATTATAGAAAGTATGGTATACGAAAGGTATTTCAGACTCTTTAATACATTTTGTGTGTATTTTAAATTGGTCATACACCTTTTTTTTCAGACTTTGCTGTGAAGCTCACCATATGTTTCAGCCAAAGTGCAAGTGATTAGTCTGATGGTTAGTCTTGTCTGACATAGCTAAAAATAAGTCCTTCTCTCAACCACCTTGCACTCCACAGTTGCTTATAGTGGCAGAACAGACTCAAAGAAAAGATTAATTACTCATCTGGTGAAGTGAGAACTAGAGCCCATCTTGGGTGCAGCTGCTCCCTTGTTACAGTGATCAAGACTGAAGTAAAGCAAAAAGATAGGAAAAACTACTTCAGATGCTATCTGACTTAAAAAGAGTATAGATTCTGACCAGCCTAAGCTATCAGATACCAAACTGCTTAAATTATTTTTTTAATGTATTTTTCCTTTGGCATCTTCAAACCAAGGACCAAAAAGTCATTGTGATGAAATTGGAATTCAGCCATCTTATCTCCTGCATAAGCATTGTCTTCCTTGCATGGAAGGTTAGGAGGGCCTGGAAGATTTATGCAAGTTTTCAGTAGAAGTGTACATGATGTGCAGTCGCGTCCTCAGTGCTGTAAGGCATTCCTCAGTACTAAGGTTGGAAAGGAGCTGGTGTGAGTGACAAGTTGAAAAGAGTAGTTGTAGGTTTTCATGGGGCTACCCAAGTGAGGAAAGTTAACTGGTATTCACAGGACCTGTGCTGTGCTCATGTGTGATAGATTTGTTCTCCCTGATCACTGCAGATTTATTTTATTACACTTCAGAATTATTACCTGAGTTTTAATGACAGTTAAAGGCATAGTGAATTAACATATATCTGCATTTTTAATATTCAATGCGAAGTATTGATATACTTCCAACAGCAGTAAAACCCAGCAGTGATATCTTAAGCAAATCTTTTGAGATTATTTAACAAAGTGCCACTCTATATTTTGCATTGTTTTATTGAGTACCAGGGAGGCAAATTGAAGTATAGAAAAAATAAATGAAAATATAAGGATCAAATTGAGGATTGATAATAAAACAGCTTAAAAATATTTATTATTATTTAAAATTATGTACTCAATTATACTTTGAATTCATACAAGTGTGCTGTAGGTCTCATGTCTGGTGGCTTTCATTATCTACCTCCTGCCTAACCATGAATGTAATTGGTCTGTCTTATTTTTATTTTCTGTACATCATATTCTAGTTATATGGTCCAATCTCTGCCCATCAATCTAGTTTTGGAGAGCTGAAGAGATAGCTCAGAAGTTGCAAATTTCAGGCCTAAAATATCTGCTGCATTTGTAAAACCTTCATGCTTTTAAAGTGTAAAGGAGGTGGAAGAGGATTCACATGTCTTAGTGTGGAATGTAACAGCTGATTGTCTGGTCCTGTGAATAGTGTTTTATACAATTGTTCTCCAACAGGGAACAGTAAATTAGGAAAGTGGGATTTTTTTATATTAGTTATTGTGTTCCTTACTATTTTAGGAACTGACCAGATGCAGTGTAGAGGAAAAAACCCACTGAATTTCATAGAGATTGCTAACTTAATTTATCTAAGTGATGATACAGTGGGGTGAGTGACAAAGGATTAACTGAGGAATGCTTTTTTATCAGTCAGATTACATTATTAAAATGAGTTTAGTAATCTTTACTCTGAGAGCTATACATTTTCAGAAATCTTGGTTATTTTTCTATATGAGCAGGAGCAATTGAGGGGGGGTCACCCTGGCATTTCTGGAGCAAATTTCAAAACTGAATATTGCCCATATCAGCCAGTATTCCTGACTCCGTGATTCTAAATTTTTACAAAAGTATGTTTTTATTCTTGAATCTAATGTAGTTTGAAATTGAGGATATCTGAATAGAATTTTTTACATTTCTGCTGTACATAGCCAGGAACAGATAGAAATTCTTACATGATAGAGGCTGCATGTTCTAGTGTGTGATTTGATTGCATAGTATTATTTTGTGTAGGCTATAAGCCAGGCTTGTGACAAAGCACATCCTTGTTTGGGTCCTTCAATGGTTTTGTTGTTGAATTGCCTCCTGACTGGATAATAATGAAATACAGAGTAGCTGTGTATTTTTTCTTCCTTTTTTGAGTTCTTGAACTATTTAAGAGATTCAGGTGAGCACTTTGCATTGAGCACATAGCCAAGACATGTGACTTTTTCCATATTGGACTCTTTTGTTGTTGGTTTGGGATTTTTTTTTACATTTTTGAGTTTTTAGGTTTCTTTAGCAATGCTTGGTGTTTATTTAGGTCAAGTCAAGTGTATTTTGATTTCTTGTGCATCTGTACACTCACATATGCGTGTATTGTGCTGTAATGGCTAAACAATTTATGTAGAGAAGCTTTGCACAAGCAATATCCTTGTTTAAGAGTAATTAAAATAATTTTAGTTTGGATCTCAAAGTATTCACATACTCCCAGATATTTCTAAATGGATCAAAGCATTTTGTCTATACTAATGTGTACTGATGTTTAGCACAGGCAGTTGTGGCAACATTCTCTTTTTGCATCTAAAGTTTTCTGAGCAGGATCTTCATCCAATTAGCTAAGCAAACCCCTACGGGTAAAACTTCTTTCTTCTGGCTGATACGGAAGCAGAGCTGTCAGGTGGGAAGGAGCTGACCTGCAAAAGCTCCTCAGCCTTTTAAGTGAACTGCAGTGTTTTTAAAAGCTCTTTGAGCACGGTCATTGAAATTCCTTTACTCAGGTAAAGTGAGTGTAGGATTAATGAATTTAGTGGCTTGAAATTTGGCAACATACAGTGGATTCACAAAATATTTAATAATGTACATATAAGAGTCTCTTCTGGGGATTTGAACTGACTTTACATGTTAATGAAATACCTGGTTGCATAGAAGTTGTGTAGAACAGAATTTAAGAGCTTGCTTTCTTATTCATTGTTTTTCATGGTTGTGTGTCTTCTACATTTTAGAGATGCTAAGTCATGTTGTGGGAAAAGCACTCCTTTGGAAGATACTTCTCAATGTACATATAATGTTTTTTATCTACCGCTGGTGCACAGATTAACATGAGTTTGCAGTATGTTGCAACACATTATCACTTAGAATGTTTGCCCCTTACTAGATGACTGTTAAAACTGGACAGTGAACTACCAAAACACAGAATTGCCAGAACAAACCTGAATGAATCTGTAATAAAACTTTCTGAGCAAGAGACAAAGAATCATGTAGCTCTGTGAGTGTGTGATGACGTGAGTTCTTCAAAGCTAGTGGGGAACACAAATAACACTCTGTATACATCGCTCATTGCAGAGGGTGTGAGATGGTTCATTGCTTGCGAGATGATGCAAGTGTTTATCTAAGCAGTGCACGGTAAACTCTGTGGGTGGAATGGTTTTATATTTAGATGAGGTAAATCCCTTTGGGAGCACTTCCATGGTAGCTCTGCCTTCTCAGTCTGGTATGTGCCTTTTTGGATGTATGTGTTTATGTAAAAATAAGAAAATTCAGTAGGTGAATTGCCTCAAAACTGCTTTAAGACTGAACTGCTCCTTGTTCTCAGTATGGTATATACATGAGTGTGTAACATAAATGTATGGAAATATATGGATTGGACTGCCTCACAAAGAAACAGAAATGCAGAGAAGGAAACAGGTTTTCAAGGGCCCAGGATGTTAGCAGAGATGAGAATATATGTCTCGGCTCCATCCCTTTAACATTGAAATCATCTTTTCTTTGATGAAAACCTAATCAGAGAAGTGTTACTATTAATTTGATTACAAGATAATTGTAAAGCCACCCCCTTTTGGCAGTTAACCTGTAGTTTTGGCTTCATGCTGTGAAGAGGATTTTCTCAGTGTCTGTTTCATGAAACACCATCATTTGAAACAGTGATGAACTGTGGTCATTCTCAAGTTGATTTGAGACTGATGTGCAAGACAAAGAAAAACGTGTCAGCTGGAGGAAGTGCTCTGTGTAGTGGGTGGACAACACATTATTGATAACTTCACACAATAAAGATTCCTTTTGAAGTGTTTTCTAAAAGTAATACTCGCTCCCATTCAGCACACGTTTCTGTGTGCTGTGCTTATCCTAGTTAAAAAAAAAAAAAAAAAGTAAAGAAAATGCATCAAACTCATGCCAGCTTGTGTCTTCCTACCACTATGAGAGCTGATGCCTTTCACAAGTGGTGGGAATTGTTGTCAAAACAGAGTAGCTGAAGAGATCCGCTACCTGCTGTGAAATATTCCTTGGACACTCTCTTGCCAAAATTGTAGACTCCCCTAACTTCCAGGGCACAGTGGAAAGGGGTGGCAGCTGCCCAGCCAGCAGTTCTCCAGCCTTTACTGGTACAACCGAGCTGTGCCAGCGAGAGCTCACCTCACTCACACATTTGTACCAGTAGCAATTTAAAATGCCTGCAGTCACAGTGTACCTTTGTTTTCTAGGCACAATATACAGCAGTACTAAGATTTAATATGTTTTTATGGAACACAAATGCACTTAAGAGATTTAAAACAGGGTGACTTACATGCATAAGTCAGATAAGATTTGTCATGTTGTGAGGGTGAACAGATTTCTGTCCAAAGAACCTTGGCACTTTGCCATGAAGCTTGAGGCAGAGTAAGATAATCGGCAGGTTTGCTTGTGACAAAAATAAAATGTGTTTTGGCATGTTTTTACTATCTCGCCCCCCTTCATTAGACAAAATGTACTGTGCAATTGGAAAGAAATTTGCAGCTGATTAATGAGTTTTATTGTTAAAACTGAAAGGGAAAGAGAGAAGGAATGGCCAGGAGCTGCTTCTCTGAATTCCATTTCCTCTACAGGGAGCCACTGGCCTGTGGAGCAGAAGGTAGCTTTTGGTGGGAGCAGAAGAGTGCAAAATACAATAACCCAGGATGTTTTCTTAATTAGAAAGTCACTATTTTGCGTTTATTAGGCAGATGAAAGGATACTATTAGAATCCTCGTAAGTTTAGTTTATATGCTGAGGCTGACCTCAATGCAGATTGGAGATATGGAGAGCACGACGGGCAGTGACGTTTGTAATCTGAGTGTGGCAGTTTATAGTATGTGGTTTGGGAAGGAGTTTGGTTTGTAGGAGTAAAACTCATACTGGCAAACCACTGCATTCTCTATGTATGTTCCAGTTGCCTGTAATGTAGCAGTCTGGGCTGCTATATGAAAACTTCTACTCAGTTTTATTCATGCTAGTTTAAAACAAAACAAAAACAAAAAAACAAACCAACAAAACAAAAAACCCACAAAAATTCTCATGGCATGGTCACTTTTGATTAATTTTTATATTTGTTTGCTGTTTCAGGCTAAAGAAAAACAACCAAAAATCCCCTTGAAATGTAAACCCATTTTTTGCTACCTGCTTCATTCTAACATAATGGAGTGTGACTGAAGTTCTCACTTCTTGGGACTGCGAAACTTTGCTTCTGCGTACCTCTGGATGCGTGTAGGTTGTTGGAAAGGGATGTGACACCAGAGGTACAGCTGAGAGTGCTGTGGTGAGCAGTTGGAGCTCCCTGTTGTGAACACTGACAACCCATGTGATGTGTTGGAAGCAGCTGGGATGTCATACATAGTAGAAATCTCCCTGACAAGAGTTATCTAATTTATAGCAGAGCCCTGTTGTGTTACTGGGACGCGTTCCTGACTTTTGGATGTCGGCATGACAGGCTCATTGCAAGCTGAGGGATTCTCTATGATTGTGGCCAGCTGGATGCCACCTGGGTGCTTTTCCTCAGTGTCCTGCATCTGTTGTCTCTGTCTGCTGAACTCCTCTGGGGTGTAAGCCACACTTTTGGTCCATGTCTCCCCACAGTCTCGTTTGGAGGTCCTGTTTTGCTCTTGCAAAAGCTCGCGTCTCCTGCGGCACAGCAGGTGCAGGCAGCCGTAGAGGAGGATGGCAGCAATGATGAGGAGCAGGACGCTGCTGGTGAGCCAGATGCCCAGTGCCAGCTCTTTCTTGGTGTTGCTTGCGGATGCTGGGTCTCGTTCCAGTGTGTTAAACACTCTGCACTGGTCACTGGAGGGGTTTGCAGACTGACAGGTCACACACATGATGTACCTGGTTAGTGGAGTCAGGTTTTCAACAACAAAAGAGGACCGACTGGTGGGCACCCTCTCTTCCTTCTGAAAGCTCTTTCTCGAGTAGCTGGAGAGCATGCTGTTCCAGTTAGGGTGGTACATGATGCTGTAAAAGCTGTCAACACAACTGGCCATTTTTGGCCAAATTACCACTGCCGTGTTTCCTGTGATGTTTTGGATCGTTATTCCCATCGGGATGTTGTTCGGGTGTCCTTTTCTCTCTTGATGCTAATCTCCCTGTGGAAAGGGAAGATGTTCTTTGGAGGTAACTGAGAAGCTGCAACACTGAGGATGTTGCGTGGATCTGAATTGTAGTGCTCTGTAATTTAGGAATGGAATTTATTAGGACAGTATGCTCTCATCTTCAGTGTGAAAAATGGGAGATGAAAGTTCATACCGTTTGGGGTATTGTTCAACCAGAGTTGCTGCCTGTACAAGTGACCAGTTGTATCTTGTCTCTATGAGAGACAATGAATTCACAATTAGGGAATCACTTTCTTTCACATTTTTTGCCCATGTGATTGTGAAAAAATGCAGCAGTTGTTTTTTTTTTCGTCTGGTCTTAATATCTTACATTTTATGTTAAGTGGCAAGAGAGGTTTGGCAGGAGTGGATATTGAGGGATAAATGCTTCTACCATCCGCAAAGTCTTAATTTTTGCCAGACACAATCAATTGAAAACCAAAGTAGTATGTGGAGACATTACCAGGTATTATTTTATCTCCAATATTTTACATTAGTTTCTTAATCACAAATATGACTATGAGCACCTCTCCTGTGAAGACTGACTGAGAGAGGTTGTTCAGCCTGGAGAAGAGTGAGACCTTTTTATTACTCTCCAGTACCTACAGAGGGCTGACAGAACAGCTCGAGAGGGACTTTTCACATGGGGAGATAGTGATACGAAAAGGAGCAATGACTTTTAAGATGAAAGAGAGTATATTTAAATTAGATACCAGGAAGAAATTCTTTGCTGTGAGAGCAGTGAGACACTGCAACAGGTTGCCCAGAGAAGCTGTGGAAGGTGTCCCTGCCCACGGCAGGGCTGTTGGAACTAGATAATCTTTAAGGTCCCTTCCAACCCAAACCATTCTGTGATACTCTCCATTTTTTTGCTGGTGAATTAGCACATCTGTAGCTACTGCGGCTACACTGCGGCAGGGGCTGTGAGGGCTGTACATTGGTGCTATCAGCATCGCAGTATCTAGTTGTGATGCTAGTCAGCCTCTTGGAAAAGCTTTCTTAAGTTAAGCTTAGTGAAAACAGGTTTCACTGTAGCATACCTCTCAAAAAAGTCGTGGTTTAAAAAAAAATTACTAATACTCTTTCCTATTCTAAGTGATTTTATGTAATCCCATAGTCTATCTGCCCTGAGTTTATACTTCACCTCCTTATAATAAAATTCAAATTAGAAAATCTGCCAGTATTTTGAGATTCTCAGTATGTGTTACTACTGTAAGTAGTGAAAGGAAAACATCTATTTTTGGCGATTTTCTAAACATGTCTATGAAAGAATATATAATAATAGCCAGTGGGTATTTTCATTTGCTTGGCTTGGGTTTTTTTTGCTTTTACTGTTGTGTGTGTAACTTTTGAAGAAGAGCCTACTTCAGCAATTTAATCTGATTCTCTTTCTTTAATCATCTGTTTCCAGTGGCACTCATGTGAAAGTTTTTTCCAACTTTGAAAGTTTCTTACTTTTTTGATGAAGATAAATGACAACGACGATAACACTGTGTTTTGACTTCATTATAAAAACTAATTTTTAATTTTTTTATGATCAGGTTTAAAATGTTACATCTTTTGGCTAAGTAATAATTAACCATGAAAAATTCTCTTGAGGAAGAAAACTTGTAAGATTTGCTCATAACATATTCTGAAATAATTCTGTAATACTTGTGTTTTATACTAGGTAAGAGACTGGAAAGATATATATTACTGGGATTTTGATAGTGACATTACATTTATATTCTGTGCCTGGTTTTGTATGAAAATTGTTGCTCAAGGCTTTTGGATTATACTTATTGGAAAGTGGGAAGAAAAAGATGTATGTTTATTGTCATTACAATGTAAGACCATGGATATGACTGATCTAGGTAGATGCTGATGTTCTAATTGTGTGGTAAGTGCACCCCTTTTAATACAGCAACAATATGAAGGAACGGAGTTTGCTATCAAATAAACTTATCAAACAAGACATATTTTGGCATCTACCCAACTACTGCAGATATTGAAATTGAGTGCATTAGTAAGATCAGAGCTTTTACTTTGTCAGTTGTCTTGTCTTTAGCTGGTAGATCCCTAGTACTTAAAATTAGAATTTATTTTTTATAGAACACTTAACATAGCCTAGAAACAGTAGTTTCATCAGTTTAATCCTCACAGCATTTTGTAAGTAGATTGTTGGGACTATAATTAAAAAATAATTATACATTTCTAATGTTGCAAAACATCGGTTATTAGAAGACACGTAATTACTGACATGTAAATGTTTGGAAAAACTATTTGATGTTTTATGGATCATAAAGTCAGTACTTACCGTCACTTCCTGATGAAAATTTCAGAACAGAATTTTCATATGGCGATGCTGCTGTGAAAATGATTTAGACACCAAGTTTTCTGTATCCCTTTCCACGTGAATTATTTCCTGACTGATGTCTGTTTGCCAGTTTGCGTTTTCTTCCCCTCAGATTCCCTGGACTGAATTCTCATTGCTTGGTGATTTCAGTTTTTTTCTCCGATGCTGCTGGTGGAATGGTTTCTTTGTCTCTTCCACTTACATTCATGCAAGAGCACATCTTGTCTAAAGATGCTGTTGCCTTGCTTTTCAAAGACTATACAGTAGAAAAAAAAAATGTCTTTTCCCCTCTGTCTTGCTTGCCTCCCCTTGGACAGTATACTGCCTGAGCCTCCCTGTTTTATGCTCTCGTGCGTGGACCAGTGATGCTGTGAGTGATTAATGTTAGCACTTAGATGACATCAGCAACTAACAACTCTTTTTTTTTTTTTTTAAATTTAAGTAGGGGAGGGAGCAAGTATAGATTAAAAAATAATGAACAACAACTTGCCTTCCCTCCCTCTCCACCCCCACTCCCCTTTTGTTAGTGGCTTCTTCCCTAAGGATTTCGTGCTTTTGTGCATCAGTGAGGGGAAGTGGTGGTGGTGTGTAATGGTGTTTTCTAAATCCCTTGTCACAGTTCAGAAAGCTCCACTAATCCAGCATTTGCAGTGGACCTTTTTAAGTACTTCTCCGTCACAGAAAAGTGTATTTTAGATTGGTTGGCTTCCTATTGTTGTGTATCTGTGAGTTTTTGAATTACTGAAAGCATGATTTTAGGGCTTGCTTTTCTATGACGAGTTTTTGCTATCTGAAGAGGGGTTCCCTCCCCTTAACCTCATGGCAGTAAAAGGCTTTAACTTACTGAAGTAAAATTCTCCTTGTTCTATAGCTGAAAGAGATAGTTTGGACATGATTGTTGTGGAGACCTAACTGATTTGAAACATCAAAAACAAAAGAGGAAATCTCATCTTTTAAGGGCAATTGTATAGATGCTTAATGTATCAGGGCATTGATCTCATTGATCTGCACGTAGTTCCTTAAGCTGTACCAGTTCACTCCACTGTCTCTGCCCCAGAGCCCTTCTTTGTATGCAGAGAGCTATGGAAATGCACAGGTTGTACTGGAGGGATGCTGCTTTCGGCTGTCCCCCTGATGAGACCTGTTTAGCCTTTTAGCCAGCTCCAATATAATAGCAGGACTGTGATATGTATTAGGATTCTAATAATTACCTAAGTGTCTGTTTTAATATTTTAAATTTCTAAGACCACAATTGGAAACTGCTTTATGATCAGATTCAGAACATAAATAAAAATGTGCATTTTCAATACTGATTGCTTCTGAAGATGATTTTTAATTCCTTTTCTTTTATGAGACCAAAATCCTCTTAGAGCTTGGTAGAGTGCCTTTACTTGAATTCCTAGTAGTTTAATGCCATGTATTACAGTATCTGGTGTTAACTTGCATGGGTAATTAGGGCAGGATCTGCATTGAAGGGAATGTTCTTCCTGGGAAATTTTCTCTAACAACTGTGTGTGAAGTTGAAAGTCTAACAGTATGCTCTTTTCCATGTGTGTATTAAAGAGAATGAAACCACAGAAAATAGAATGAAACACAACAGTGCCTTCTGTAAGAAAGGACAAGATTCCCTCTTAAAAGTAAATTTCAGGGTATTAGGGGAAGAACCCCATTGCGGAAATGGAGGGTGTTAAGTTAGCTAACTCCTCTCTGATCTGCAGCTTCAGCAAACAGTTCCTAAATCCCCACAGCCTGTACAGTTGTCTTCACTTTCATAGAAATAAAGGATAATATGGCAAAGCACCTGGTTCTATTTATACAACTCTTTGAGGTTACATCCCAGACTTAGATTTGCTTTGATCTTGTGTACAGCTAAGGGGTTTGAAAAAGAAAGACCCTTGTTAATTAATTGTGGAAAGCAGAAAGTTGGGGTTTCTTTGTTGTTGAGTACTCAGAGACTTAAGACACCTGTTATGAACAGAAAATTAAGCAACTTCTTTGAAGATGTTTTGTGCACAAAATGGGTAATACAGGAATATACAGGAATGATCCAGGATAATGTATCATGATACTCATGTAAACAAAAAAATACAAAAAAGAAAGTGTTGATGACTTTCTAATGGTAAATGGAAGATGTCTGATGGGGGAAAAAAAAAAGGTGTTTACAACTTTGTCTTGCTAAGACAGAGATTTTGGTTGAAGTTCCTGCCTTACAAAAGGGAAACTTTATAATTAAACTTCCAGGGAAGACAGTGGGATACAAAGTTATTTTAGGTTTAATATGGTTTAAAACACAGTTTAAATATTATTACAAAAATACACACAGACAAAGTTTTCGTTAATCATATCTGTTCTCTTGTTTTAGGCTTTGAATCTGGCATATTCCAGCATTTACAGCAACTACAGGAATTTTGTTGGTCCCCCTCACTTTAAAGTCATCTGTAGACTTCTTGGATATCAGGGCATTGCTGTGGTGATGGAGGAGTTGCTGAAAGTTGTCAAGAGCCTGGTATGCTAATTGTCTTCAATTTTCTGCTATTCCAAATGGTTTCTGATAGGAAATGTCTCAGGGAACACAAAGCAAAAGTAAGATCTTGGATAAAAATAATTAAAATAACTGACATTGAGGTTCAGTGTAAGCTGTGCTTCACAGTACTCAATGTGTTGTGTGAGCAAGAGATGTGCCATGGTACCCTGAGCCGTGTTTTGAAAACCTTGGATTCTTAGTTGGAGATTACTTTAATTTTAGGGCCTTGGCAGACTCTGGAAAAGTATGAATGTTTCAAATTAGTTGATTTCAACTTAAAGACTATTCTGTAAATTTTCTTTCTCAATATTTTTTTGAGAAAGCTGGATTTTGCTTTCTGCTTTGTGCCTAACTTCAGGGCTGTCACTTATGACATCATTAATAGATGACTCCTTGATAACAAGCAGGGTTTAATCTACATGCTTGATTTAGCAATGGTGCTCAGACCAGATGTTGAAGATGTTATCCATACAGCCCGGCTATCCTGTATTGGAAAGGGCCTTTTCTGTAACTAGGAGGAGGTTGAAGGGCTGGCTGATTGCTGTATTATTAGTGTCTATATATAGAGCCATAATGCATTGCAGTTAATTTAAGCCAGAGGAATTGTCTTTTCCTCCTTGTCCCTGTTGCTTGTAAGAAGCAGGCTGCCAAAATAATCTGACTTTACTGGGAGAAAGCTGTGGCATTCATAGTTGCACTTCAGGCACTTGACACATTTGGCAGTTTTCTTACAGTAATTCCCACAATATTCTAAGTGCATTTTTGGTGTTCTGAAAAGGCTGTAGCCTGCTTGAAGAAGTGCTGTGGTCTAATCTTCAGAGAAAGTTCAGGGTTTGGGTGTTGAGTGTTGGTTTGTGGTTTATGAGGGATTTTTTTTAATCATCTCAGTTCATTAAAGGTGGCATTGAACACTTGGTCATTACAAAGAAGGTTAAAAGGCCTGGGGTAAAGTAACCTGCTAGTGCCTGATGTAGATGCTCAGATGTGGAGAGACAGATAAGAGAAAGGTGTCTAGTGGGAGGAAGACATACGGGCTGTAGGCTGGGAGCTGTGTCTCAACTGGTATGTCCAGAAGAGCCAGTTTGGGCAGTTAAAGACATACCTGATCATAAGGGTTTTTTTCTCTTGTTGCTTTTGAAAACATTCAAACGCTTTTTGAATAGTTTTGAAAGAATGCAAAAGCAACTTTTTAACGAAAATCTGAAAGTTAGTTGGACAGTAGAGACAGCCTGCAGAAAAGGAACATGTTTTCATCTTTTTTACCTTCCTGGCCTTAACTGTTGTGCCATTCTTCCTGTAGCAAAAAGTGGCTTATGCCACATGAAGGAAAGTGCAGTTCTGTTCATCTGAGAAAGTTGCCTTTTCAAATGTGATGACTGGCAGAATTAAATGCAAGATTTTTAGAGCTGTTTCTATTCATGTATAGTTTGAATGCAATTTGTAAAGTTTTTTATTTCAATAACACTGCCATGTTTACACACACCTCTTTTCTCTTAGTTACAAGGGACAATTCTTCAGTATGTCAAGACCCTAATGGAAGTGATGCCTAAGATCTGTAGGTTACCAAGACATGAGTACGGCTCTCCAGGTTAGTTATGGTTTCGTGTTATCATAGCAGCCTTTAACAAGATAATACTAACCACTGTCTTCTGGATCTTGTATTGCATCTGCCTTTTGCTCCCTCCCTCTTTTGCCTCCTGATAATCAGCAGTTAGTCTGGCTTTGGTGTTTTGTTTTTTTCCACAACAAGAATCACTGAATGCTGGACTTTCTGAAATTACATAATAAAGTTTTAAGACTGCTGTGTGTAGGGTGAAATGATGATACTCTATGTATAGACAGCCTTAGAACATAATTGATCTTGAGCTGGGATGTTCACAGTAGTTTCTATTTCTAGTCTTTCTCATAAGTTTGTCGAGCTTTTCCCTCTGCAAGTTAGTCTCTCACATTTTTTCTGTTCAAATGTCTTATTTAGATAACCCTGATTCTCTAGAACAGCCTCTATTCCCTCTTCCTTTGCCCTTATCAAATGTAAGATAAAAGGAGTGATATTGCTGAGAGGCAAACTGGTCCTGCCAGAATAGTTATGTCTGAGGCTTGTGTGGGGCGCATCTTCCCCACTCGACAGGAGGAGTGACAGTTGCAGGAGAAGAAATGGCTTTGAAAGCTGCTTGCCATTATGGAGAAATAATTGGCTAATTGGTATTTATCACATTGTTCACTGAAATTTTGAATCTGCTTCCCCCCTTCAAAATATTCCTCCTCCGCAACTTCTAATTAACTCAAATTAATCCTTCCATGTGCCACCCACCTCCTGAGTTTATTTTCCAGAGTTGCTTAGTTTTATTAAATGCCGCTCCAACTGGGATGAGGTTGGTTTTTTTCTGCTCCCCACAGCTTGCCTGACGCTCATTATCAGTGTTAAATGAAATAGAGGTCTTACTAAGTGTTTCCTTCCTGTTTTTCTCCCTGGAGTATAGAAATGGATGAATCATGGTAGTTAACAGTATAAAAATAATGTATCTGAGGGTTTTATCCATTCATTAAAGTCTTACCACAAAAGCAGTAGGTATTCTCAAATATGGATTATGCATCACCAGGGTCTGTGATGCTTCTGGGGGCTTCAGCTCATAGTCTCTTGCCAAAAATCCTTACCTGTAAGGACTAAGTATTTGGCAGGAGATGCCATGGGACTTTAGGAGAAACATTTTTCTTAATGTTAAAAGACAATCCATCCTATAGGAAAGGCAGAAGTTGTGCAATGGTAACAAACTATTTTGACCTCATATTTACTCTTCCAAAAGAAATGCCCTATGTTTAGATGCTACTGTACAAAGAGATCATAGCAAATAGAATTGGACTGGATCTCAAAACCCCACCTGATTCTCTGCTCCTGTTCCTGTCAGGTTTTGTCTTGACACATGTAGTTTCCCTGTTCTGAACTATTTCTAGCAGTGGATACAAAATAAACCCCTGGAGAGTCTTTTCCAAGAAATGGCAGAGACAGCCTTTTTAGCTCTGTTATGCCGCCTCTCCCTTTCCTTTCAAAGATGCCAGGCAGAAAAGGCTTGTGGAGTCTCAGGGCACCTCCATCCTTCTCTCACATCACGGGAGAATTGCATTATGCTCTCTGACACCTGCTCATCACAGAGCTGTCTGCCCCTGGAGCAGCTCTGACTCATAAAGGAAAACATTCTCTGGGATGGGGATGTGCTGTAGATTTTAGCCCTCATCTGGCATCTGGAGAGAAACTGCCAGATTGTAGAAGGGGAAGCTCAAAGCGTGCTTGATTTCAGTCACTGTTCTCTCCTTTCTGTGCTAAATTCTCTTCTGTAGCAGTCTTTGCCACACCTTGTTTATGTGTTTTGCCACAGAAAAGGCAAGCCAATACACGCCAACTGTTGTCTCTTCCCTCTTTTGCCTCCAGAAGCTTCCGCAGAAGTTACTGGTTGTAGTAGTAAGCCTGAGTGCTATGGGGTATGTCTGTGTGCTGCTTCTCTTCTTTCATAACAAATCATTCAATCATTTCTTTATAACTGCCACTACCTACCTACACAAACCAGAACTGTGATTCCAGTCCCTAGATTAAATGTGTAGATTCTCATCTATCTTGATGTAACATGCATTGATCAATTCAGAATTGATTTCCTCTGTCCATTCTCCATATGCAAAGTTATTTAAGTATGCTCAGTAAGTAAGGCTCTATCTCTTTCATACACTTTGGACTTTTTATTTAGAGAGCTTTGTTTGGACTCTGCTGATTGCCATTCCTTGAGCCCTACATAATCAGCCTTCTAGACTTGGGGATTTCTAAGTGATGATTTATTCCTGCTAAAAGGAGCAGGGTACAGGCAGTGGCATCAGAGTGGTTCAGGACTCCTCTTTGCCAATGGGTTTGTTTCCATAGGAACAGTCTAAAGCAGTGGGGAACTTGCTCATCTTGTAGTCATAAAAATATTTGTCTAAAAATACATTAAGCATAAGGATTTTTAAAGGGACCTTTTAAAGTTGCTGGAGCTCTTAAAGGAATATTTGCCATATGAGTTTAAACTTGAAATTTCATCTTGGAGGTAACATTTTCTACTATTTTTGAGTATTTGAACATGGCATTCCTGCTTTTGATGAATGAGTATCCTGCCATTCTGAAGGGTCACTGAATACCATTAGGAAAGTAGTTTGTCATCTCTACTGTGAGATAAGGCTTTTGTCACTGGTATACCACCCCTCTAAAAGAAAGGGTGTTTTACAATTGAAGAGTTTAGCAAGATATAGACTTGATGAGAAAGTAGCCTGGTATATTTTTTCCTAAGTATAGTTTTTCCATATTTCTTCTTAAAAAAAACCCAACAAAAACAAACCAAAGAAACAAAACACTTAAGCTGGTGGAGAACAAAACACTTGTTACCCCAGGCCATGATCTCTTGAAATCCCGTGTGTTCACAGCACAGCTTGGGGAAGCTTCCCAATGCCCCATGCTGCCAGCTGCTGTGTTCCCATCTATCCCTGGGCTGATTGTGTAGCTGGCAACACCTTGTGAGCTGCTTCAGCAAATTTGGCAAAAAGGCTGTCTTCCATCCCTTCTTTTTCTAGAATATTTCAGGTTAGACTCTAATAGGAACTGGACTGTGCCTGAGCTGGGAAGCATGGGGGAGGGCAGTAGTGGCTGAAGGCTGCTGGGGAAGCATCACTTGGAGCATAGCAGGAGGGTTAGTAATGCTTCCTGTTATCCCAGGTTATTGATCAAACCCAGGTGAGTAGGAGAGTAAGTTAAGTGGAGGCACGATGGCTTAAGTGCTCACTGGATGAAGGGAATATAGTCATAGGTTTTTCTGAAACCTGTCTATTGGAGAAAGATTTGGGAGAGCATCACAGGCTGTTTGAAAGACCTAAATCACTTAGACAACTGCAAAGGGACAGTAAGGACTCGTTAAATATGCAGAAGAATGGGCTATTTTTTTCTAGCAAAATAAACACAGTGCACAGGGTCCATGTTCATAATTTCTGGACATCTATGTGCTTAAACCTTACGAATATTTCCACTGAAAGGAATGGCAGGACCATCGATATGCAGAGCTTATGGTGTCTCTTGTGAGCCAAAGAAGTACTTGGAGCTAATGTTGATGGTCTATATGAAAGTGAACATAAAGTAAAGGCCATTATAACACCTGGTTTCTTTGCAGAAAATAACCCAAAACACAGCTAGACTAAGAATTATATTAAAGATCCAGTTTATTTTTAGTCAGAAATTGTTCTAGTTTTATCAGCTCATTTTTATCCTAATCTTTGAGGTGCCAGAATTGTTACAAGCTGTGGAACGTGTTTGATGTCAGTCTGTAGGTGTGAACTGAGAAATGAAAGGTGACCAAAGTAAAGGAATCCCACCAGCTTTGCATTGCATGTGTTGATTTGCTCTGACTTCCTAAATTAATTAGTGTACAGACTGCACAGCTGAAACTTGGCATCTGCTGTTTGAGTACTGTTGAGATAGGATTTTGGAAGCAAAGAGGGAACCTAATCCTTTACTAATGTTCTGTACTTTACTGGATCTATTTTATATCAACAGTCTTTGCTTCTGTTGTGATCTGTGTAGATCAGAAACTGGGATTATAAAATCAATTATTATGGCACCCAATGTCATCCCATCTGCAGGAATAGAGGGATTTAATTAAAATTGCTTTCTTGGAGAGGAAGAGCAAAAATCTTGATTCATTTGCCTTGAAATATTCTCTGTGTATATATAACTAACTCAGTAACTTACGATTGCACCCACAAATAAAACTAGGGAAAGGAGGAAGGTTGTGTGCAGTTAAGTGAAATTAACTTTCCTTAGACACTTGTTCTTTTTCCAGGGCTTCAAGAGGCATGCATAGTCTTTCATAAAAATACTGTTCTGTGTACTGTGCATAGAAATGTAATTAGCAATGCTATTGCTTGAACATTAATGAAAGCACAATGACGTATTTCTGCCACAGGACTCCATTGTGGAGCAGATTGTGCTTTCATCAAAAATAGCCTAAGTAGCTCTGTAAACTTTCATCTGTTTTGCTGGTAAATCAAGCCTTAAAGGAAAGTAGTACACAGAAAATGGCAGCATTTGGAACAGCTGCATGCTAAATACTGGCTGTCAGATTTTCAAAATAATGTCACAATTTGTTCATGAATGCATGTGTGTGGGTGCGCATATTATATCTGTATTTGGAGACTCGGGCTTTGGGAGTAGAAATAAGGAACTTTGATAAGGATTTTGAGAGGAGCTCTGTCACCTGGAGTGGCTGTAAAAGACAATATGTAATTTTTCTGGTATGAACCTCAAGCCTCTTTGACTTCTACTATCCTACTCCTTTCAGGTGGACTTAATGTCTTGCTTTGGTGTCAGTCACACTTTCAGTATGAGTTCCTTTTTGCTGATCACACTTCTCTGTGGTGTTCCTTCTTTTTCTCTGTGCCATCTTGCTCCTTTATATTTGCTGTAGGTGACATGGGTTATTCTCAAATTTCACTGCCCCTGAAAAAAAACAATTCTCATCATCTTTCCAGACACCAATTTTTTTCTGAAACTCCCCACAAAATCCACAGGCTGGACAGGGGATTGAGTGGAGTCTGAAAACCCTACCCATTTCCATCCCTGTCATGACCGATGGTTGTTTCCATGTTGCAGTAGCAGAATTGTCCTTGCTGTTCTGCTCAGCTTCTATTTCTCACCATGTTGCTCTCTACTCGCCATACAAGCTAAAGGGAAAACCATTTGATTTCCTCTGTGGCACAGACTTAAGTCCAGCATAACACAATAGACTTTTGTTTCCCGAAGGTCTTGTATGAGGAAAGTATTTGACTTCTAGCAGTTGATCTTTAGAAGACCTTTCTTTCCAGTCATGGAAACCCTTTCATCAATAATACAAAGGGAATACTAGTGTAACTGAAACACTGTACACTTGTGGTAAAGCATACTTCAGTGCCCTAACTTTGCATTTTTTTCCTGGCATCAAAAATGTTTTTGTGAAAGATTTCCTGCCTTTTCAATCTCATCTTTAAAATGCGAGTCCTAGTATTCAGCACTGCAGCCTCCCATTGCCATGGTGGACAGGTGAGTTTAAATGCCAGACACAGGTGTTCACTGCTCCTCACACACCCGGGGATTGCAATTGGCCTGTATTTGGCAGCATTGAATGAACACTGACAGCCTTTTCCACAGCTTTTTCATGACACAGTCCCTGTGTTACGGGGAGGAGGAAGTTGGTGTGCTGGCATGACTTGTTTGCTTTTTAGCTAGAAGTAAATGTGTTTCTTTTGAATAAATTAAGCTCAACAAGCACTCACTACGTCTGATCTTTCCCCATTAGTTTTCCAGTTCTGTGTTTCTATTGAGTCAGAGTAGTAAAGTGTGGTCTGAAATTTGTCTCCACTGAATACATGTGGGAATACTCATTTACTGCTAATTTGCTATTGACAAACACTTCCTTGAGATGTAGCAGAGCCAGCCCCGCATCCCCTTGTCATGTACTTTACTGATGTTTTGTGTTACTAATTTTAATGACATAAGGCTTCTTGTAGAAGTGTGGGGGTTAGCTACACAGTTTTCTCCTTCACTGTGTTTTCAAGTTCCTCTGCTGAATTTGAGGGGTTTCCCTGGAATAGAAAGGCTGTAGGCTGTATTTTATATTTGCATGCTCCCCTCAGCCACTGTGTTAATGGGTAAAAATCAGTCTAATCTCCTGCATGGGAAGTGTTCATCAGTTGTGTCGAGGAAACACATAGGAAGGTGGTGAAGGGCATCTGTGTCCTCTTTGTCTCCTCTCAGTTGCTTTAGATGCAATTGGGTGGGGATTTATCTGACTTAATTCAGTGTAATGGAAATGAACTGCCATATGCAGCAGGCAATTTGAAACCTTTGCATGATGCAATTTCTTCTGTTATAAGTTGAGGTTTTTGGTGGCTTTTGAAAAGGGGCAGGCGTGTGCAGACAGGTGGAGAAATGCTGATAAAAATGAACTTGTTAAAAGCTGAAGAGCTGTCCTACCTACTGTTCTCTGCTCTTCCTCTCCCATTCTGCACATCACTTTAGCCTCTGCAGTCAGGTCTCTGCAGAAGCTGCTGAACCCATGTATGGTTCCTAGGCTTGTTTCTAACCAAGGGACTGCACAACCTTTCTGGGGCTGGAGGATATGGAGATGGAAGTCCACAATCACTGTTGTTTTGGCAGAGGTTTGGTGGAAGAGACATATGTTTGTGTAAATTGCATGGTTTTGAAAATAATAACTTTAGCTGTTTCTTAACAGCTTTTGGCAAAATTTTGACAGAAATTGTGTTCTGATTATGCTTGTCAGCAGGGTCTGACATACCCTTGCCAGCAGAGCTTTACTTGTAATCTCTGTATTTAATTGCTTTATGAGGTTGCAGATCACCTCTGGCCCTGTGGCACCCTCAGAGTCACAGCCTGACACTACCCCTGTTCTCTTTATCTTTCTGCTCCTTGCTGGCTCTGTCATCCATGAAAATAGCTGTAAATTGAGCGTGTCGTGTGGTGCAGCAGGTTGGGGAACAGAGGCTGGAACAGGACTAACAGCAGATAAGAGCCCTAGTGTCTCTTCCTGGTCCTGGGTATTTCTTGGTATTTTTTTCTTACCTCTTACACTGGCTCCATTTTGCATGATGTATGCAGTTAGAAAGGTCAGCCCATTACCGGCTTAACACTTCATAACCTCTGATTTTTAGTGCATTTAAATACTGTTCCTTTCAGTTTCCTTTGGGCTGCACATCTGGAGATAAAATCTCACCTGCTGTTACATGGAGAGAGAACTCTAAACCTGCACCTTCAGTTAGTTTGTCTGATACAGTGTATATATGCACATTTGTGCAACCTTTGAATAGGGAGATTGCTTAGAAAATCAGAGTGCTTTTGAAGCAGAAAGAAATATTACTCCTGGTCTGTATGACTTACCCACCTGCAGTATCTTTTGTCTGTTTTCCTGAGGTAATAAGGGTGCCTGTCACTAGATTTTATTCCGGCTCCTGAGCTTTATTTTTTTTTTTTGCCTCTCTTTTGATTTCAGGTATCTTAGAGTTTTTTCACCATCAGTTGAAGGACATTGTTGAATATGCAGAACTGAAGACTGTTTGCTTCCAGAATTTGCGGGAAGTGGGAAATGCTGTCCTGTTTTGCCTCCTCATTGAACAGAGTCTGGTAGGTGCCTGCTGTGCTAGTTTAAAATCCATCTGTCCCTCAAAATGTACTCGCATATTTTTGTTACTAACGTCATCAATAACAAGGTTCAAATCTGTGAGTTTGCTATTACTGATGGGCAGATGGGTAGAAACAGTTCCCTGTGCTAATCTCTTACAGTCTTGCAGGGGCTTTCATGTCTGTGAGACAGCAGTGATGCCTGACTTTGCTGGGTGTGAGACACTGCCTCTTATACAATACATGAGGATCTAATATTGTGGTCTTCACCATAAATTATAATCACATATAGTGCTGCTGCCTTCAGTCACAGGGTGGCTACTCTCTTTATGTCAGTGAGTTGTGTGTCTTGTAGTGTTATATTCCTTTCCTGCATGTCATTCATGTTGTCATCACAAAGTTAACGTGGACATCCCTGGACATCCTCCTTGCTGCTTGGATGGCTGATAGTGGTGCCAGCTCTGACCGACACTCATCTGTCCTAGTGTGAACGAAACTGTGAAATGTGTCCAGTCTTTCAGTTAATTCCAATACATCTAGATTTTACCTCACACTGTGTGCAAACCTGCCCACTGCTGAAGGCACAGTGCTACAATTGCTCTTTATTCCTGCCTCTAGTTTTCTTTGCCCACTCTTCTTCCATGTTGTTATTTTTTGCTGTTCAGACAAAAGGGCCAGCGCTGTAATTTCTTTGTCTCCAATGCTTTTGGGTGCTTACAGAGGGAAAGGTGGGCATTGATAATGGACTAGAACAGCAACAGGTGTGCTGCCTTCCCTTCCTTTACCTGCACTGTGCTGTTGGGACTTGGGTGGGGAGTCTCTCCCTGCTGTGCATACAGGCACTCTGCCCAGGCTGTGCAGGCTCACAGCGCTGCTGAGGTCGGGCATCACACAGAGATCTTTGCTGACTGCAAACTGGCCACGTCATTTCCTCAGCAGGCTGGATGGGGGCCTGCTCTTGTACAAAAATAAACCCTCACGGAAGATTCCTTCTCTAGGGTGTATTAAAGCTGTTAATGTTAGATAAGGTAATGAAGACATGCTGTTCCTTAGAGTCCTGCTCATGATGTTAGAGGATCCCTCCCTTGTGGGGGAGAGTAATTTGAGGGCCAGGTGACTAGCAGCAAATATGTATTCAGTAATGACATAGCTGAAACAGAATGAGAAACTGGGTTACTTTGGATTCAGGCCAAGTGGGTATGTGGTAAAAAGGCTAGGCACATGAGGGCCCTCTCTCCCTCCTGGCAGAATTGCTTGAGGGTATATCAAAGTGACACCAGCATGGAGGTACCTTCTTTGGGACACTTACTTGTGTTACACTTTCTAGTCATGCACCTGTGCTCACTGCCTCTCCTCTTGGTTTTGCCCTCAGTCATGTGCCAATGTCCTTTCATGTAATTTCATATTTTTCTGTTCTGGTCATCCATCATAACTAATCTAGACTTTACCACAGTGCAAAGTGTAATTCTGAATACATCTCTGCTAGTGGGTGGGTCTTGTTCATCTTGACTACCTAACACATGCATTTTCCTGGTGTTGACACCAAGGAATTAGACCTGGAAAAGGCACATGAGCCCCAATACCCTGGCCTTGCTGAGAGTATAGCCGATGAACTCTTCCAATATTAGTGTTGAGGAATTACAAATTACTAGGGCTTCTGCTTCAAAAATGAGGATAATGTCTTAGCAAAGTCATTCATCTGCTTCTGGTCATCTCAGTACAGAGCAGTCAAGAAACAGGAGACATCTGTGTCCTTTCCTCTGTCCCTAAAGATGTAAAATGCTTCCTAAGATGTGGTTCAATGCTGCTGCCATGTGTCTCAGCCTGCCTGGCAGGGGGATGCTCCCACTAGGATAATGGGTTGTGGCTTTGGTAAAAATAACCAAGCAGTGAGTCATCATCTTCCCCTGTTTGTGCAGGAGCTGTCTGCCACTTTCCCACTGAAATTACTAATTCTGCATTAGTTTATTTAATAAATGCCCTGCCCTTTATGAACTGCAGCTGAGGATGGGAGGAGAGTTGCTGGAGTTTATTTGGGAATTCAAGATAACCTCGTGAAATCAAATCGACTTTGGGAGTGATCCATGAGGAGAGAGAGGGCTCGGAGTGGCTCCCTGCGGTGGTGATGGAGGTCGGCTGCCCTCTGGTGTTCCTGCAATGGCATCGGCCTGCATTTGGAATCCCATGGTGGGCTCTGGTGTGGTTTGGGGATTGGTTCTTGGGTCCTAAATGTCTCTCGTTTTCTTTTGTTCCAGTCCCTAGAGGAAGTGTGCGACCTGTTGCACGCGGCACCGTTCCAAAATATCCTGCCCAGGGTTCACGTCAAAGGTACTGGTTAAGTGAAAATACCTTCTTGGGGAATGTTTTCCACTTTCCTTGCTGCTGCTGGTTTTTATAACCATCCCCAGGCACCCCTTTACAACACCACTGATAGTTACAGGACAGAGGTAACACACTCAGGCCTGTGTGCCTCCCTGAAGAAACAAGTGTTTCTTAGCGAGGCTCTGCAAATTTCAAGAGGAAGAGGAGGGATGCCATGACAGGGAAAAGCAGGATGGATGCCCAGGGCAGTATTATTCTGCTTTGTGGATATGGTGAGAGGCTTTTTTGAAGCTCCAGTTTATATTATAGAATTGTTAGTTAAATGGGGTGGGGTTGATCACATATGGTACAGGAAATCTGTCAACAAGTAAGTAAATATAAGTAGTGCTTAGTCCCCTGAGAGTTTTCACATCCTTTTTACTAAACTGAATGTTCAGTAGTGTACATTTGCAGGATTGCTTCCTTTGGTATCTGCTTTCCTCTTTCATCATCAGAAAGTGACCTGTCCCTGTGCCCTCTCTTCTTTCTGTGTTGCTCCTCTGTCTTTCTTCTCCATTTCTCACTGGCAGAGCAGCTCATTTGTTCTGCTTGGAGAAATCCCATCAGCTAGAAATCTTTGAGAATATTTCCAGCCTCACAGTAGCTACTTGCATCTCTGCATAAAACTGACCAGACCATTGTAAATGGTGTTTTCCCATTTGCCAGAGAACATTTCCTACTTGCCAGTGTTGAGAGCGTGCCAGCAGCTTTTTTAGCCCTGCTATACACAAGATCCTCATTATGCCTCACCTTCTACAGACAAGCATTTTATGCATAAGGTTAAGTTATTTGCCTTAGCACAAGTGAGGGTCAAATATGTCAGCAGCAGCTGCATAGTAGAGCCTTATATTCTTCCTAGAATTTAGTTAATTAAATGTATTCTACTACAAATCCTTTCTACTGTATGCACAAGTAATGTAACATTTTAAAATATAAATGTATATTTTTCTAAATATATTTTTCTAAATAACATATGATTAATGAGCTATTTAGAACTGAAATTACCTATAAAAATTACATGCACTGTTCTCTTCCTCACTGAATAAAGATTGTGTGAAAATAAGAATTTTCTTGGTTAATTGCAATTTATCAGTGCTCTCGGTTTTTTTTTTTCTTCTTTCAGAGGGTGAAAGACTTGATGCTAAAATGAAGAGACTGGAATCAAAATATGCTTCACTACATTTGGTTCCTCTCATTGAAAGACTTGGCACGCCCCAGGTAATCTCTCTCATTTAGGTCAGATGCAATTCAAGAAATTTCTGAGCACCTGAGAGCCTGTCCTCGTAGCTCTCAGAACTTCAACCTGCACATTCAGCTAGTTTACACAACAGGGTTTTGGTTTTTTTTCTTTAGATCCATGAATTTGGTAAATCTGTTAAAGCTCAGAAGTTTAATATGTTTGAGACTGGGGTGAGGGTGATACTTGGGGGAAAATGCTAATTGGTTGGTATGTTGCTATGTGATACCCTCCCAGTGTAAAGTCCAGGCTGGGACCTACTCATGCAAATTTCACCAAAAACATTTTTCCTGTGCACAAATATATATGTTTTTAAAACGTTTTATTACTCTTTCAGCCGGTCATTTAGAAACTCTTGGAAAATAAGCTGGCATTTGAGTTGAGTGCTCCTAGAAACAATGACCAAAGAGAACATTCTTGAACTGCCTTTGCAGCTTCAGCACTATTTCCCTTCTCTCAGTGTGAGGGGTGCATTAATCCCCTGCTAACCATAGCAGTTTACAAGTGGTTGAGATGTGAATAGTAGAAACTAAGAGCAGAATGGCCTGAAGCAAACTTCAGACTGCTTTCATCATCACAGGTGCTGCAGTTCAGCAGGTGCCACTGCAGCAGGAGAGAGCTCTTGCTGTGATGGCACAAGATAGGACAAGCCCTGACAGCATTGCCTCCTGTGGATTTTGTCTGAGCCTGTCTGCTCTGTTCAGAGCTTTCCCATCTGTAACAGCAGCAGTCAGGGAGATGTTCAGCAGAGCACAGGCAGGAGTTACTGCCCATACTAGCAGCAGAGCACTGAACTCTTTGGTTTTGCTTTCTGCCTCCATTCAGACAACAAATTCTTTAAACTTCCCTGAGACACGTCCAGGACTAGCGTTACTGCAGTTAGTGTCACTTCCTTTCAAGCCTATCTGCTTGAAAAAGCTTTTACAATTTTCTGTGAATGTTTTTTTCCACTCAGCTGAGCCCCAGGCTAGTGATCGCTGACCTCACTTGGTCTTATTTCTCATTTATTTCTCCTAGAATAAACCAAATGAAACTGAAAAATGCGTTGTATTTATTTTTTGAACTATAATCTTGCGGTTAAGTGGCTTTTACCAGGAATTTGTCCTTTGTTTCTCTCCACTTTAGCAAATAGCCATTGCAAGGGAAGGGGACCTGCTGACCAAAGAACGCCTCTGCTGTGGCCTGTCCATGTTTGAGGTTATCCTGACGAGGATCCGCTCCTTCCTGGATGATCCCATCTGGCGTGGCCCCCTGCCCAGCAATGGGGTGATGCATGTGGACGAGTGTGTGGAATTCCATCGCCTCTGGAGCGCCATGCAGTTCGTCTACTGCATCCCCGTGGGAACACACGAGTTCACTGTGGAGTACGTACTGCCAGCTGCCAGCAGTCCACCTGCAGGCAACAGTGCTTGGCTTGTCCTCCCTGTCAGTGGCGGTGGGGCTGGGATGGAGGCATTCGTCTGCCTGTCTGCAAGAGCTTAGTGCAGAAACAAGGAGAAGTGCTGCCATCGCTGGAAGGGGCTCATAATCCATGAACACAGATACTATTGTGTCTCTAATGAAAATAACCCTCTATTTTAAGTATTGCCAGTGTACAATGAATGATCCCATGACAAACAGACCCTAACATGTCTTTCAATAGGGGTCGTAGCCCTATGGATGCTCAGCTTAAAAAGCAGAACATTGCTGCTTCTATTTCTAACAAGTATTTCTTCTCTGAATTATGAGCAAGAATGAGCACTTGGAATTTAACATGATTAACATGAGTTAACCAGGAACTGTTGTTTTTTCTTGGTTTTGTTAATTTTGAGAATAACCCTATTTTGAACAACTATTGAGCTGTAATGTGCTTTTTACTGAGCAATTAGAAAACAGCATAGGACATTTGCTTCCTTTCATGCCTGCAGCCTAAAAGAACAGAGTGATGTTGAATTCCCACTTTGTTTTCTTTGAAAGTGTTGTTTCCATTGAAAATGAAATGTAATGTCACAGGAGTCTAATGGGGAGTGTTTTTGGAGTAACTTTACATTATGCAAAACTAGGCGGGGGGGCTTCTGTTTTTTTTCTTAAGCATACTTTTGAATCACTTGTGATATCTGCAAAGCAAATTAATATACCAGAGCTTTTGCTTTCTAGATTCACGTCTAACATATTTATTATTTAGTGTATTTACTGTAAATATGGTTCTGAAGATTTAGGTGAAACCTGCTCTGTGTGGTGTGTTTCCTGTTCCAGGCAGTGCTTTGGAGATGGCTTGCACTGGGCTGGCTGTATGATCATTGTGCTTTTGGGACAGCAGCGTCGCTTCGACGTGTTGGATTTCTGCTACCACCTGTTGAAAGTCCAAAAGCACGATGGCAAAGATGAGGTTATAAAGAATGTGGTGAGTTGAAAACATCTGTTCTGTATTTGCTGTAGTAGGGAGAGCAACAGCTCAGAGCTGTCTGTACTCAGATGCTGTGTAGATGTAGCAATCATTTTTTGGAATGAAGTGCAGAAAATGAGGGCACCAGGAACTTTAGAAACAAAAGATTAAGACATCAATACTGGAGTTTGAAGAACTCAAGTCAAGCAGAATTCTGACGTCTTGAATGTGTGAGGTTTTCTTAATGCCTGCCATCTCATATATGTGCATACAGATAATGACAAGGCTGCTGCAAATTGAACTTCTTTGTACTGAAAGCAGCACTGTCAAAAACCAAAACATGCCATGGATTTCCACTAGCTTAGCAGTGAAAGGGAAACATTTGTAACACTGCTGGGAGAGGTAACAGCATTTGCTGCTTTTCTGCCTAAAGCTTTTCATCTCCAAAGCTAATTCCTCTGTGTCTGTTTTTTTTGATGTTTGCAGCCTTTGAAGAAAATGGTTGAGAGAATTCGCAAGTTCCAGATTCTGAACGATGAAATAATTGCTATTTTGGATAAGTATTTGAAGTCTGGTGATGGAGAGAGCACTCCTGTGGAACACGTGCGCTGCTTCCAGCCACCTATTCATCAGTCCCTTGCCAGCAACTAGACTTCCCACCTAACGATACTTTTTGCACCTATTTAGGTTAAAAGTATGAGAAAAAACCCCAAGAAACAAAACCCACACCAACAGTTTTAAGGAATACTCTAATCTGCATTTTTCAGTATCCCTGTGCCATTTGAGTGGTGCACTGTCCTCTCCAGTCTCCAGGCACAGTAACTGTATACAATCCATACTTATTTTTCTAGACTAAAATTTTATACACTTTGATTAAAAGCCTGTAAGATTTTTGAAATCTCTTTGCATTCCTGTCCCAAGGTGACCATTTTAGACTGGACTGGTATAATTTTCCCCTGAAGCTATCAAAATAATGGCTGTGGAGGATAAAAAACTGGGTTCTGTAGAAAAATAATTTTTAGAAATCAATGCATAATTGTTTGTATTAGAGCCTTAACTGCTTAATTTGCCTTTATTAAAAAAAAAAGAAAAAAAATCAACAAAAAAACTCTGCTGGTGCTTTGTGAATAATTTTCTAGTCAGTTGATTATTTTTCCTCTTTGCTAAACTGTTCTCTGAGATCAGTATGGAAATGAAACCTAATTAAAATGTCTGTTTCAAAGTTATTTAGCATGGGGGTGACTGATAGTATTCTGATCTTTTTTTAAAGGCAGTAGTCTGATTGATTAGAAGGGGGTCTGTTTACTTTTTCCTCATGAGAGCTTGAAATACAATTTATATTTTTTTTGGTGATACATAATCTATGTACCCAAACACATTTACAAGTGATAGGGAATTCCTGACTACAGCCATCAGGTCTAATCTAACCCAGTACATAAATTCTAATTATGTTAATCATTATTTACATATGGAAAGTATTTGTTTAATTACACTTGCTGTATTATACAAACACCACATCAGTAAAATTGTTTGTAAAAGTTTGCAACTGTAGAAGTTGAATTTTAAAGCAACCTCTTCAGCCAAAAGTAGTAACTCCTGCTTGCTTATTCCAGGATTTTAGCAGAGTTTGTCAGCTGGCTCTTGGGATCAGCCCAAACTAAACATGATTCAAGGTGTCCAGAACCGACAGAGACAGATAATTGCATGTTTTACTTAGGATATGGATTTCTGGAGATGTTACCTGGTTAGTGTTTCTAACATAGCATGAGACCAAGGAACAAAATTAACTTAAGTTTCCTCAGCTAAACAGAGGATGGAGATTTGTCAGGCAATCTATAAGCAAGTTTCCACTGTCACAGGTTTTCCCAGGACATCTGTGCTTGAAAGCTGCTGTTCTGGAGTCGTGTCTGTTGCGGTGAGAGCACACACAGCCCAGTGTGTGGGAGACAAAAGTAAGAAGCACTTGTGCTGTGTTACACCAGCTTGTTGCAGGATTTCTTTTACAAGGTGTTTAACAGATTATTTTCTTTAAGAACTATTTTTTAGTTTTCGGAAGATTTCTGGTCAGAGTCTTCCTTGTGCTTTAGGGTTTAATTAAGTACATGAACAACTTCCCTAATTTGTTGAGATAATCATTGGCTTAGGGATGTCTCACACCTGAGACAGCTTTGGCTTGACACTCTGGTGCAGAAATGGTTAATTAATAAAGCCCAGTTTTTTGTTTAAGAACTATTTAAAAATAATTAGTTATGATGTGAGTAAAGCCAAGTTCCAATTCTCACCAGTTAACTTTCAGCAGTAGGAGAATTGATCTCTAACATCTTAAAACTACTAGCATTAATACATACTTTATGATCACTAGAGAATTCAGACATTAGTCCTAGAAATTTTCAACAGCATTAGACTTGGTAACAGCTAAATTCTCTTCACCTGGTGCAACTTTTTCTCCTACATAAAAGGAAAAATGCAGCAAGATGCACAAAAGGTGTAGTGTTTTAATTTTTAATTAGTTCTCATCAAAACCAGTGGGTCTGGAGCCAAAGTGCCCATCACCAAAGAAAGTCACAGACTCTACTGTGTGAAATTATAACCTGCTCTTGGGGTAGGCTGATGCTTTGATACTAGATGTGGCAACTGAGTTCAGTGACACCTCAGCTGTTTGGCATCTTCCCTGCCATTCCCTGTTTCTGTGCTCTTCCTTGCATAAGCACTGCAGGGACTTCTTCCCCCGAGTGTTGCTGATGCAATGTCCCTTACAATGGGGTAAAAGTTCAAACACTGTTCTTCAGGCAGAATTTAAAGAACTTTTTTCTTGTTTGACAGATTTGCCCCTCCTGTATGTTATGACAAGTACCAAAAGAAGGCAGCAGAATTTGTTTCACAGGTGGAAACTGGTTTTTTTCTGTCCTAGAAAAAAAAGCTTAAATACTCTTAAAGAGGAAGTGCTAAAATTGATAACAACCAGCAGTAACTAATAGTCTCTGTTCCAAATATTTCCAACCTTCACATGCATGGTAGAAATGTTCTTATAAAACCTCTATCACTAATTTTTGGGTTTTTGCCTTTGCAAACTTAAATTACCACCTACCTGCCTTACTCCTTTTTTATGCAATAACATTGTGCTCCAATTTTTCTGCCCTTTTTGAAAAACTCAGTGTCTCAGCCAGTAACTGTGCTACTGCAAACAAAACAATTCTGTTCAAGCTGTAACATCAAGAACACAGAGCAGCTCTGCAGAGCCAGGGCACTGTGGTGCAGCACAGACAGAGCCTGTCTTCTTTTACAGAACAGGGAACAGCTTTTTTTGGCTACTATTAATGACTCAAATATGGCAAGGCAGAAGCCACAGCCATGTTATGACAAGCAGAGCAGAAGTTCCTGCTGCCTTATTGCTGCCAGCCAGTTATTCTGATTTGGTAAAGTTGGGGTGTTTGGATGGAAATGCAGCAAGTTTGAACATATCGATTAAGTAAAGCCGTATGCTAAAGGATCAGTTGTGTTTGGTTGTAGCCTTCCTTTTTCCTCTTTTACAAGTTAGGATGGAAGCAGTTGCTGCAGCTCCTCTTCCGCTATGGTTACAGTCACTCTGTGGTCAGTCAGGGCTCAGGTACAAAGTATCCAGGTTCACTGCAATCTTTTTACCACCAATGCAGAAATAAAGCCATTTATTTTTGATAAAATTGTCATTAGTGCAATACATCTTAAAAACAAAAGAATGAAATGAAAGTATTTACACATAACTTAAGCAACAAAACCAATTGTGGTCTGAGGTCATTTTAGTACTTTTTAAAGTAAAAATAAGGCAAATAAAAACCCCTTCTTTATCCAAACTAACTGAACTTAAAGATCAACGATTGTCTACACATACTGTTAAAAAGTACATGAATTTCCAGACAAGATCAGACATTTCACAGCAGAAAAAAATTCCAGAGTTACAGAATTGTTCTTTTTTTAAGTAACATGTAGTTATTTTCAGAAGGCTGACAGACTTCCATTTCTCCTGGCTGAGAGACTCTCAGTGGACTGTATTTCACCTAGACAGGCAGAATTTTCTTCATCATCATTAAAGCCGTCGTATGTGCTCAGCAAAGTGCCATTTGCTGCTCTATCATCCTTCCTCAAAGAGAGGGGCAGATTTGCTAGGGTGAAATTAACATCTTTGAAGGCATGCAATAAAAAGATCCCCACAATAATAGTCAGGAAGCCACTGAAGGTGCCAATAATGTCATCAGCCGCCATGTGTTGCCATTCCTTGAAAAGGATGGCAGAACAAGTTAAAACAGATGTTGTAAAGATTACATAATATATTGGAGTCACTATCGAAGTGTTGAATATATCCAGAGCCCTGTTTAAATAGTTGATCTGTGTGCTCACACAGACAGTAAGGCTTAGCAGCAGAATCCAAGACAAGGGATGTTTCAGCACTGGTTTTCCCGCAAAAAGTTCCTTTATAGCGATGCCCAAACCTTTTACACAGGAGACTGATAAGGCTCCAATTACAGAGCAAATTGTTATGTACACAAGAATGTTGGTCTGTCCATGGCGAGGTCCCACCACACATATTAGAATTAAAGACACAATGACAACGAGTGTTGCGAAGACCACAAAACCTGTGGTTGGGGGGAAAAAAAGATCTTGTTATTTATGGATACTATCAAAAGCATCTGAGGGGTACTGAGAAAACACTCGTTAACAATTTGACTGCCTCAGCTTAAACAGAAGAGTTCAGGATGTTTCTCATTACCCCTCCAACATTACAGTTAAAATGATTTTAGAGTGAGCTAGCCAAAACAAAGAATGAACCTCAGGCATGTTGTATTACCTTTACCAGTCTATTGGCAAGACAACTATAGGATTAGATTGCTAAATTGCCTTACGCACAGACTCACTGTAGATGCCACTGGATATGGGCTTGAGTCTGAACTGAGTCTTTTGAGGGAGCCCATTTCCAGTAACCAAATCAGTCCTTAAGAACAGCTTTTTAATCTCTCTGCTGGCAGTCCTCATGTTTAAGATAGGAATTGCCTTTGTAAAATTAGTATTTTGCAGATGTGCATTTATGAGAGCCTCATCTTCCATGTAAACATAGCAGCTTGTCTCTAGTGTTTCACTTCTGAGCAGACACCACCTCACCTACTTTTTCACTTTAAAGGAGAGCTCAAAGTTGGGCTTGGAGACCGACACGTCAATCAAAATTTATAAAAGTTTTGTTTATCTACCTGTGCTGCTGCATTTATTTAAACAGTCATCTCAGTGGTTCACATCAAGACTCTTTGTTCAAGGCCAGACAAGTTCACTGGCATCACACAGAGTTCCCTATGGGATTATGTTACAGAATTCAAATCTCTGCTTCATTCGGACAACATGTAGCAAACACAGGCTATCTTACTGAAACTTCACAGCTGCAGGAATGAAACTATAATAAAGAAATGATGCACTGTGCACATATCAAGCCAGCATTTTTCTTACCTGGATCACCTAGTTTGTGGGACATTTCATCCAAAGTTTCTACTTCCTCCTCTTGTGGGGCATGAATTACCATCACAGTTGATCCCAGTATACTTAGCAAACACCCTATTTTTCCATGTAAGTTAAGTTTTTCATTTAAAAAGAAGGATGACAGAATGGCACTAAGAAGCAAAAAATGCACCAACAAACATGGAATTAGTAATATTCATTTGCTCATCAACTTACAGGTTGCTTTGACTGTACAGGTCACTTGAATACACAATGTGCAACTTAAAAATAGCTACACAGTTATTTTCTATCTCAAGATACTTGTTATGGACAGAACTACCTGTTATTATTTGGCATCTCTCCCCAGAATCCCTTTTTTTTTATGCAATCTGTGAAAAAATGCTCTAAGAACTTGCAAAAATAATTTTAGAACCTCAAAAATCTTTACTTAGGAATGAAAACACTGCTCTATATACACTATGTTCTTGAAATGCAGAAGACAATAGCTTTTCAGAGATGGAAGTGTCAATGCATTGCTAGAACTCTTTTCTATTATAGTCACCACATATTTGAAGAATCTTAAAAGTTACTCCTGATGATTTTAAGTACTCTTTATTTATTGTTAAAATAAACCACATTTATTACAGAATAGTTCCATGACATATTTCTAAATAAATGTTTTACTTCTCTCTCAAATCACACTGCTTTCTGTTAGTGTTTCTTACCTTACAAGAACACTGAGAGCTCCTAAAGGAGTCACTAACGTAGCTGGTGCAAAAGCATAGGCAGCAAAGTTAGCTACTTCGCCAGCTCCCACTGCAGAAGAACAGTAATTAAACGAGTTAGGCTGTCACACGACAAACCTGTGATTCAGTGCAAGTGTTCGTGTAGACACAGACATGCAGGAAGGGAACAATGGAAAATTCTAATGATAGATTCAGCCAGCAGTACTAGCAGAGCACACCCCTACCCCTCTCCATCACTATTAAATTTTAAAAACAGGCTGTGTAAATGCAACAAGCATTAGAATTAATTTTACCAAATCAGAAGGTTTTTTATTTTAGTGTCTGTGTTCTAGCTCCCCAGCCTCCCAACTTGACTCATGAACTTCTGCATGGAGAAATCTGCAATAGCAGGATACAGCACAGCACATACAATAAGCCAGTTACCTGAATACAGCCAGTAAATTGAGAGCTTAAGCAATGAAAAAAGCTCAGAAAGGATGTAATCCCAAAATGTTTCCCTCTAAGGAATCCTATATACCTAATCACTTTTGTCTGTGCTAAGACAAAAACCAGAATGCATATGGTAGCAAAGATACACAAGAAAACCAATGTCTTCCTAGTTCCACTACCCAGAGGGCAGTTCAATTAAAGGAAGAACTTCTGGCGTGAGAGAAGTTACATTAAAATGATTAGAGCTGCACCCATCAAATCACCAGATAGCATTACCAGACACTGTAGAATCCTAATCTCGTTCCTTTTTTTTGTAATCATTGCTGTCATCTGTGGTGTAGTTATTTATTACAATTATGTCATGCAGATTGTATTTTTAACCCTTAGATGAATATATTTTTGATACTTACTTGAAAGAAGTCCAGCCCACCATAGCCACTCCTTAAGGTATGCATGACCACCTTGACCTAGAATTGAAAAATGCTTGCTACTCCACTGAAAACATACATCAAGATTCCGTGACTATAACAGTCATGACATAAAATAATTTTTGCAGCCCATACCTTTAAAAACATGGGCAGCCTTTTGGTACTTAGGTTTTCTAGGCACAGGGGTTGAAATCAAAGCATCTTCAATTTCTGACATGCATGTGTCTCCTACAGCCTGCTTTGAAAACCAGTTATTCCTTTTGTATTAGAAATGGCACTGATGACCATATATGCATTATTGTGAAAAGGAGTTCTTTCAGCTCACTGTAATGACATGAAAAGCCAAATTGTGTGTCTCTTGTCACTCTGTGGAAACCATATATGGTTTATGTGGTTGATTACCTGTGCAAACATCATACTTTCTCATTCCAAACCAGGGAGCATGAATTATGTATATCAAGATCAACCATCTTTTAGAAGCAAAGATGACAGGTACTGAATTAAAAATATTCAGAGTCAACCTTCTGCATGATCTGAGAATGCTGCAACCATCCAACCTAAATCTATTCTCTTTCTGTTTAAAACCATTGCCTCTTGTCCTGTCACTACAGGCCCTGGTTTAAAAAAAAAATAACCTCTGTCCTTCTTATAAGCCCCCTTTAGGCATTGGAAGATACTATAAGGTCTCCTCAGAGCCTTCTCTTCTTCAGGCTGAAAAACCCCAACTCTGTCAGCCTGCCTGCATAGGAGAAATGTTCTGTCACTCTGATTATTTTCAGTTCTCTGGACTTGCTTCAACAGGTCCATGTCCTTCCTGTGCTGAGGACCCCAGAGCCAGATGCAGCACTCCAGGTGGGGTCTCACCAGAGCAGAGGAGCAGAATCACCTCTCTTGACATGCTGACCACACCTCATTTGGATATGATTTGCTTTCTCGGATTGGCTTTCTGGGCTGGGAGCACACAAATTGAAGGGTCATTTTCAGCTTTTCGTCCACCAGCACCCCCAGGTCCTTCTTGGCAGGGCTGCTCTTAATCTGTTCATTCCCCAGCTGGTATTGCTACTGGGGTTGCCCCAATTCAGGTGCAGGACCTTGTGCTTGTTCTTGTTGAACCTCATGAGGTTTGCACAGACCCACTCCTTAAGCCCATCCAGGTCCCTCTCAATGCCATCCCTTCCCTCTAGAGCACCAGCTGCCCCACTCAGCTTGGTGTCATCCACAAACTCACTGATAGAGTACTCAATCCCACTGTCTCTACCACTGATGAATAATATTATTGCTTCCAACGTGAACCCTTGAGGGACACTACTTGTTACACTCAATTGCAACATGTGATTTTTAAATTTCCAAAACAATCTCCTGACACTCAAACATAGTTAACTCTCCTAAATTCACTCATTCAGGAGCACAGATATATTTAAGAGTACTGCTTCCAAGTTCAGTTTGCAAGTAGAATTTAGACTTAACTGATACATAAAGAAGCAGTATCCCCAGAGGGTATTACATACAAATTAAATAGCATCTATCACACACAGAGTTAGGGGCATCTGACACCAGAGGAAAAACATATCAGCTCTATGTTTTAGGTTTCATGTAACAAACAAGTCAAAACAAGATCATTAGTTTAGAAATCTTCTGCTAAACAGCAAAATCTAAACATCAGCAATTTATTAAAAGATATATTTTTTACCTGCTCTCATGGAGCCTTTCCTGGCTAACCGGAGGAGACCTTTTTTTTTCAGGATGAAACTTCCTCCAATGAAAATGCTGGAACTCATAGCCAACACCAGACCAATACAGAAGTCATATCTCCCACGAGTTTGGCTCATCTCGTAAGCTGCTAAACACTGTCACATTGATCAATGAGGAGCTGAACTTCTGTTACTCAAGACAAAATGATGCAACACTGAAACCTGAGCAAAATAAACACATTAGAATTAAACTGGTAGGAATACATGCTGTATAGAAAAATCCTCAACAGCTCATATGACTGGTTCTCCTGTAAACAGTCTCAGTGCTAACAGCATTTAAAAAAAAAGGCAGTCTTTGAAGAATGTGTAAGCCTGTACCATGGATGAGTAACTAACAAGTCTGAACACAGAGAAGGAAGGGCTTCTGACCTGGCATACAAAACCCAAAACTCAAACAAACAGAAGTCCTTTCAGAAATGTTAAGGAAAGCTTATAAATATGTGACTTATCTTTCTTTGCACTGAGTGCACAGATCTGTGGCTGGCACACCATGTAACTGATGATACTGATCAAACAATTACTTACGTTGAAATCAGTTTGCAAGAAGAGTTTGAGAACAGTCACAGCATTTCTTGTATATAAACTCCCTAGAAAAATGAAAAAGACTATTAGAAGGGTGTTTAATCATATAGTCATCTCCATAACACAAACAATCCTGAGACATGCATGCACATGCAATTATTCTTTATAAACCAGAAAATCTAGCAAGAAATAAGGCATTTGATTGTTGATCTGTATTACAGTTTCCCGTACCTGAATAAAGTACCTGTTTCTTCAAAACCTGCTTTCTTTCAATACTACTTTTCCCTGTACTTTCATCTTTCTGACTTTCATTAAATTGCTATATTCCTAGAAAAAACCTAGCAAAGAGCTACAGGTAGGTAAATGATAAAACTGAACACAGATCCTCTTGCATCCAGTGAGGCTGTGAAAAAGTAGAGGGAAACAGTCCTATTTAATAAACACTCAAAGTGGAAGCTATTCAAAATGCTGCAAGAGCCACAGTTCAAAATTCTCAAATCCTCTTCCCTTAATCCTTGCATAGTAATTTGTAGTATCTTATTTTGTAGGAGAAACTAAGTAAATGGTCTACAAGAGAGTGCTTTCATTTTCTAGCAACTTTTAAAAAGAAACTAGATTCTTGCATGGCACAAAAATCACCTATGGAACAAAACCAAGAAAGGCAAATCATTAGTGTGTGAGGCAGACCAGATGCAGTCACCCCACCAACCGCAAAAAATGTTCCCCTGGTTTTGAATTCAAACAAGACCTTCAGTCACCTGAAGAATAAAGGGATTTTTTAATGCAAGGAAAAGACATCAACAGACTTTTGTGACTTCCCTCTACCATGTCTTCTAGCAGATGTAAGGCACATTGTTCAGGTAATCTAGCTATGAATGTTCTTCCAGCTCCAGCTGGTGCAATGTAGTACTGGTATAGCAACACCTGGGAGAAGAGGGGCTGCTTTTGCTAAGCTTTTATACTCTATCACTTTTTTCAACAGTTGCTAATTTAGTTATATTACTAAAGGAAGTATTTTTACTAGCTTAGTTTTTTACTGCTGGTGCCCTCCCTACACTTTTTTCCCCCTTCTTTCCCTGGCTTGCATATCTTCACCTACACTGACAGAGGTAAAGAGCATCAGTTAGTTCCATCCTAACATCTTCCACCCACTGCATTTCAGAGACAAGAAGAACACGCTGCTTTTCTTTGTAGCAGAGGAAGAATCTGATTCCAAAAGAACGAGGAAACTTGTGAGCTAACAGGCAACTTTTATGAATTTAGACTTTAAAAGGATGCTACAGTTCAAAACTAGTTCTATTTTCCCTCATATCCCTAATAGACTAAAGAGTTTTTGATGCCCTGTCAGCCACTTCGTAGAAGTTGTAAACAGCTATCATTTTAACCACTTACATTACATTAATTCAGATAAATTACTGCTAGCTCTTCTCCTCAAGTTTATTTGTCCTCACAGACATAGCCAGTCCCATTTTGGCTTGGGCTGGACTGTCATAATTCCATGTAAGGTTTTATACAGATGTCTATAGTTGCAGACAAATGTCATACAGTCATGGTGAACTCAACTTCTCTCTGAAGAGATGTGGCTCCCTTTGCATACAGCAAAGATATAATTTGCATGTGTAGAACTGACATGTACAGCTGCAAGGTCAAAGCAATACCAGGAACCAGAAGCCTTACATTTCAGGAAACCAGTAGTTTAATTCTAACCCTAAGACTTAGCAAAGAGGAAGAACTAATGTGTCCCCAAAAATATCAGCAAGAAAAATTATCATTGGAAATGAAAAAAGACAATGCCATGAAATGAGCAGTTTCTGGAATAAATATGCCTCTCTTGTTCCTGCTTCAGCATATGCCAAAGCTGCTGCATCCCAGCAGTCAGGCCCACTACTAGATTATAAAGACAGGAGAAGCCAGAAAGCGCAGGAGTTAAACAAAATAGGCAGTAGTGGCGTTCTGCAAAGGTTCTTTAATCAAGTTCAACTGATTTTAACACAAAGAATATTTCATCCACTTGAGACATGGAGGAATACTAGTTTGCTGCTCTGATCTCAGAGGAGTACAAGGAGATGAGACTCTCCTATCCACAGAAGCTACAACATTTACAATGCCTCCAAAAACCACTTGATAATGAACTGCCTGTGGATCTGCTGGTATCATGAGTCATAACTGTCAGCACACAACAGTGCAATAGCAGACTACACAGAGAACATATACTGGGTTTGAAGGTTAACAGACAGGTCGAGATGGAGAAACTTGGAATGTAAAAAAAATACCTGTGGGACATAAGAAAATCCAGATTAGCCATGAAGTCTGTTTGTTTATTTTCAAGATATAACAAAGAAGTATCACAAATGCTGGCAAGATACAGACTCTCTGGTCTAAAACGTAAGGTAACGCTTTATCTCTTTGCTCAAAAGTCCTTTTCTCCCAAAAGCAGCACACAGTGCTGAAAGCTGTTATATTTATTGTAGCAAGTAAGCTCTCTAAATATTCAGAAACACCAGAAGTGGTGTAATGAGATGAAGTAATAGTTTACCTTTAAAAGCAGATCAACACAAGCAAGCATGTGGGAGATATCACCCAAAGAAAATTAGTATCAATTCCACAAGCCATACGTTGTATGGAAGCAATAATTAGAGTTGGGAAAGGCATGGTAAATTGTTCTAACTTTGCCTACTTGGCCTCAAGCCCTCTAGAGTTCAGTAGACAGTCTTAGAAGACTTACAAGAAGTAATCTAAATATATGCTAAACTATTTAAATGCCAGTATTCACAGTTTTCTTATCTAAAACCTGATCTTTTAAACTGTGAACAGGATGACTAAATAAAAAATGACCTTAACAGGCCATTTGCTTCAACCTTTTGCCCCTTACTACATCATTCACTGCTGCTTCTCATTACAAATAACTCAGCCAAGCATGTCCCAGGAAATACTTGCAAAGGAAACTTTACAAACAAGGCAGCCATGCTTTGATGCTGACAGGTACTCTCATTATCTAATGATCTTCACCTAGATCTTCACTTTCACTACCAAAGCCCATCGTGTTTGTCCATTCTAGACTTGGAAAAGATACAAGTCCCTTTATCTTTGCACCCACATATTAACACTACTCTGCAAGTTAGGTGCTTGGCACCTCTTGCTGTGCCACCCTCTGGGTTCTTTCCCAATAGCTTTTTTTAAATGCAACTTCCAAAGCTTGAGTTATTATTACTTCCACAAATCTAGACTGTATTTCTTCTTATACACCCAAAATGGGTGGTTTTCTTAGCCCTTTCTCAGCAGTCACCTACTGTTAACTCATCTTCAACTCTTCTATTAGTATAACCTCCTGCACTTGTATAGCAAATTATTCCTGCCAGGATGTAATATCTTCTATTTACCCCCATTAAAAAAAAATATCTTTTTTTTAGAAATGTTTCCTGAAAATATTCACTCGAGGTTACACACCGGCAACCCTTTCCTGCTCAGTGTCATTGATTATTTCTTTGTCTTTCCAGCCAGATCACTAACATTAAACAGCACGAGGTCCAGGTATAACTCACATGCAAGATTTTTAAACAAAGGCCTGCTGAGTTGGAAGGGACCCACAAGGATTAAGTTCATCTCCTGGCCCTACACAGGATAGCCCCAAGAATCACATCATGTGCCTCAACACACACAGGTTTGAACTCTGCGAGGCTTAGTGCTGGTACAACTTCTCTGGGGAGCCAGTTCTAGTGCCTGAGCACTCTCCTGGTGAAGAACTTTTTCTTAATAACCAACCTAAACCTCCCCTACACAGCTTCATGCCATTCTCTCGTGTCCTGTTACTGATCATGATAGAGAAGAGATCACTCTCCCTTCACTTCCCCTCATGAGCAAGTTGTAGGTTGCAATGAGGTCTCCACTCAGTCTCCTTCAGGCTTAACAAAGCAAATTATCTCAGCCACTCCTTACAGCTTCCCCTCTAGGGCCTTCACCATCTTCATAGCTCTCCTTTGGATATACAGAACTCTAGGGCAGTGGGGAGTACAAACACAGAAATATTCTCAGTAAGGTTACTAAAATCCCCAACATACACCTAACTATTTTAATTCAAGTCTTCCTCAGTTATGTTCTATCCACTCATGAACATATCTTTTAAACATAGGTATAGAGAGAACAATGAAGGAACAGATGTAAAATAGTATTAGGATAAGAGAGCTGCCAGTTCAAAACTTAGTCACATGCATCTTTAAAGGGCCAAGATGTATGCACACAGTACTCAAAAATTATACATACACTGTTTAGGAAACAATACATTCAATTTTGCACTCTAAATCTGCCCCAATACAGATACAGTTTTCCAGCTCTGTCAAATGACTGCCCAAACTGATACACATAATTATTTAATATTCCACAGGCAAGCTAAAAAATAATCTGTTTACAAGGTTTAGCATGTGCTCAGAAAGTAAAACATATCTTAACCATTCTAAAGTTGCCTATTTTAAATGGTTTAGTTAAACTATGGTGAACTTTAATCTTTACAGCAGATTTCTATTAATAAAGCAACAGCAACAAGCATTCCACTTAATGAAACTGGGAAGAAACAAAAAAAATGCCACAACAAAAACTTATTCTTTGTGTGTTCTGTTTGTAGTTATTCACTTCTACAAAAAGGATGACCTTTAATTAAAGCAATTTCACAGAAAGCCAAAAATATCTTCACTAAAAGGGTGTTATTTATTAACTGAATGGCAACTACAGTCAGTACTACAGAGAGCTGATACTGTATTGACTGTTTTCCTGGAAATCTATCAAAATAGACGCAAGACTTGCTTCACTTTTGCAGTACCTGACAGACTAGCTCCACTCTCAGTGGGAGGAGTCATCAGCACAGGGTCACTGACGCTCCACCTTTAGTATTTAAGATGGGCAGTTTCAAAGTTAAGATAACTCAGGATGTTAAAGTCGAATCTAGGCATTAGTCACTGCTACACCTCTGACATGATTGATACAACCTCTTACTACCTGCTTGCTTCCTGCCAGGATTTTATCCTGAGAATCAACCACTTTAACAAAAGCAGAACAGGTGTGACACTGACTTCTAAATATGACAAAAACTTCCACAATAATTTCCTATCAATGAAGCTGTTATCTTCCAGGGGAAGACACTCTATACAACAAGGCACATCAAAAGCATTAAGAAAGAGCCACGATGTCTTATGTTTACTACAATTTAATTCAAAACGTTAACGACATTGCAGTGAAACTGAAAAAGTTGACTACTTGAAAAAGAGAAGATCAAGTTACAAAAAAGACCCCAGGAACAGAAGAGTCAAATCCAGGCAACATCTTTACAGTGCATGAACACACAGAAGTCATCATTCTGAATCACACAATCAATTAGGTCGGACAAGACCTCTGAGATCATCAAGTCCAACCTATGACCCAACACCACCTTGTCAGCCACACCATGGCACTAAGTGCAATGTCCAGTCTTTCCTTAAACACCTCCAGGGATGGTGACCCCACCACCTCCCTGGGCAGCCCATTCCAATGCCTAGCCACCCTTTCTGTGAAGAAATTTTTTCCTTATGTCCAGCCTAAACGTCCCCTGGAACAGCTTAAGCCTTGAATGGACTAAACCGCAAAGTTAAGGTAACTATTTTCCCCGCCAAGCTAAAGCACTGCCAGGGCTCTGCAGTCCTGCCGAAGCCGCTGTGTTCAGCCCCCAGCCCCGGGTTATCCCAGCCCCGACCCGCACCGGTGTGGCCCGTGCTTACCCCTCCAGCACCGTGCCTGGCCCGCTCTGCCTGCCTGCAGAGCCCTGCGAACACCCACACCGAGCGGCTTTAACCCCTGCCCTCTCAGCCCCAGCCCCTGCGCCCTTCCCGCTACTGGGAACGCTCCCTTGTGCCCCCCGGGCCGTGTCCGAGGCCGGCCCGCTCCTCACCCGCAGCACTGGCCCTGCGCCCAGGGTCCTGCGCCCAGGGCCCCGCGGGGACATGGACGGGGGGATGGAGG
>WBMV01000950.1:1588941-1624023 GCA_013396655.1 Campylorhamphus procurvoides | reverse complement strand
CAGCGCAGCGTTGCGCGGGGGTTGAACCGCCCTGCCCGGCCGCTCCCCGGCCCGCCGCGCTCCGCTCGCCCCCGCAAGGTGCAGCCGGCCCGGCCGCTCGCCGTGTCCCCCGGCCGGGGAGCCGGCAGGGATGTGGCCGTGGTGATTTGCGTTAGGGAGGTGCTGGCGGTTCGATCAGCGGTGAGACAGCTTCGCCTGTCAGCGCTGCGTTGGGTTTTTCCCGTGGAAGGATGGATTCCCAGGGAGCTGAAATATTCTGCAAGCGCTTTTCGGTTCTGGAAAACCTCTTAGAAAGGCTCTAAGTCCAAGCAAAAAGGAGTGCGAAGGCTGCTGTCTGGCTGGCTCGTTTATTACCCTGCACAGCCCTCAGCTGTACTGTGCAAGCAGATACAGATTAGATTAATCCAGCGTGTTTATTTAAGAATAAAGGGCGTGTTTTGGACTGATACAGCTGTAGAATTTAATAAATTACTTGCCTTTAGTTTTTTTAAACAATAAACACGGTGTTAGGGTTAGATTGAGGGAAGAAGAAAGCAAGTACACTCACATTTTATGAGAGAGAAACACAGGGCAGGGCTCTTTGGAAAGTGGTAGGTGTAGCAGAGAGACTCTGGCTGTCAGCAAATAATGGCAATAGATTAACCATTAACATAACTAGTGTTTGTGACTGATGGCAGCAAGGGAGGGAACTTGCTCTGTGGTTGTAAACATTCCCTCACGTGACTATCTATAGCTACTATATATATAAAATCCTTTTGTGTACAGGCACATTCTGGATAGCTGAATTCAAGTCGTGTTTGTGACAAACAAACCTGTCTATTTTTAAGTGCAGCTCTCTTTTTCTAATGTTAGTCTTTAGAAACACTATTTGGAGGTTTGTGTCATCTGCTACTTTCACTTCCGTAGTTGTGGAAGTACTTGGCTTAGAGAGGTTGTTTGTATATAGATTTTAATAATGATGACGAGTGAGTTTCAGGTGGGGCTTCCAAGCACCTCGAAGCCCAGTAGAGAAGACAAGAACAGGCCAGATTTGTTACTTGTTGCTAAGAGTTGTACACATATGTATATATGTGTATTTAACATACCCTCTGCTGGTAATCATCATGAGCTTGAAGGGATGGTGTCAAAGTTAGGTCATTGGCTCGTGTTTGTTTACTATCATTTGACCTATGTTGAAATCTTGAGTTGCTCAGCTCTTGCTGAAATACGTAATCCCCTTAAGCAAGATGTAACTTAAAAATACCTTGTTAAACGTGTAGATGAAATGCCTGTGCACTGTTAATGTTTGTTAGCAAGGCTCTCTCTAGTTCTGGAGGCCTTACCTACATTTTGGAGGTTTTTTTCTGTTAATATAAAAATTTCTTAGCTACACTTAGCATACTAGTACTTTTCTGCCACTTGTATGTATTTTGTTTGAGAGTTTGGATGATAGTTTATACACCATTTCTTTAAATGTTGTTTATTTGATTATTTTTTTTATTGACTCATGGAATCAGTGGTGTGTTTGGGTGAAATTTTTTAGCATTTCAGTGCTGAAATCAATGAAAACAAAGTCCAAATTAGTTTAGCTTTCTGAAAGTTGCAGGATGGATTCATAGGCACAAGTTACCTCAACTGATTAGATTAGTATAAAAATAAATTTATTACAAATCCAGGGAATACAGCTTTCTTAAAAACAGTGGAGGAATTAGGAAGGGGAAAAGGGAGACAGGAAGGGAAGGAGAAGAAGTAGTAAGGGGAAAAGAAACAGGGAGAAAGGAATGGTTGCTACTTTTGCACTCTGTGGAGTAGCAGGAAAGAAAATTAATCTGATGCCATTTGTAAACTAATACTTTATTATGTTATCTAGCAAGAGTATTGTGAGGGTGTAAGTTACTCTGTGAGAGATGCTGAGATATAGGGTCTGTATGAGAAACAAGCACCCGTCTGTATGGCTCTGCTCTCTGTAAAGGTGAAACAAACTATTAGTGTCTGTACGCACTGACACAATGTTAACATATTTAAATACCAGTATTCCAACGCAAGTGTTCACCTTATCTAGGAGAAAAGCCAGTTTGCAATAGAAAATTACACTACTGCAACTTGCAATACAAAATTACACTACTGCAACTTCCACAAATGCAGTTTCATCCTGCAAGGCAGCCTTGTTCACTGCTTTGCCAAAGCCTCTTCAGTCACTGGACTGTATTACATTCCTTTTACAGTTTGCTACGGTAGCTGGATGGTTCTAATGAGCACAGCGTACTGTTCCAGTTCACTTTCTCTCTTCGCATTTGGCTACATGTGGTGGTTTCAATTCTGCATGTAGGCAGAGGCCAGGCCTTGCTTACTTATGGCAGCCTCAGAAGTTGGTGGCACAGCTGAATCTCAGATCTCCTAAGAGACTGACCACGTGTGTATTTTCAGATGCATCCCCACCTATGAGGAGCAGAAACCTGGCAAGGTAAGGAGCCAGTTTTATTTTTATATTTACCCAGTGATACTTCAATGTGTGATCTTGCATAGCTCTGCTAAGAATTCTTTTTCCTCTTTTGTCCATCTCTGAGGTGAGAAGAGGAGAAAGCTTAAGCCCAGTTCTTGAGATGCAATGATGAAGTTTAAGACTGGTTCCAGAGTAAGTACATCTTGAGAATGTTTTACTGTGCCTAGGTGAAAGCACGACCCTTTTTCATGGGGTAGAGTGTACTTATTTGCTCACAAAGGAAAAGGTTTTAATTGGTGAAATGGTGGAAGAGAGGCTGTCATAGTTTTTTATCCTTTAACTAGCAGCTGTTCTCTGTTGTAGATCTGAGACGCAGTAGATGGTGCTGAAGCAACACTGAGGCTCCTGCTGTGAAATATCCACAGTCCAAGGTGTATATAGAAAGTGCCTGCTGGCTCTCCCAAGTGTTGATGTTCCTGTGGCTTGAAGAGATGCATTCTGGGACAAGAAAACACTGACTGTTAGTTCTAAAAATGTTAATAAATAACTTTTCATGTTACTTTTTGGTTCTTTATTGCTCGTGAAGGTAGGCAGATTAGGTAGTACAAATACCAACCAAGTACTGCTTCAGGTGGTTTCAGGTCTGTGTGCAGACAATGCCAAATGTAAGCTGTTGAATGTCAGCTCTTTGATAGCTGTTGCTCACTGTTGCTGAAATCAACATTGAAAGTCAAGTGGAAGTTTGGGAGCTACTGCTCTAGGAATACTCAGCCAAAGTGCCTGTGTTTCTTGCCTGTCCATTCACTCACTGGGAGAGGCATGCAGGGAGGAAGTGATTGGAGGTATAATTAAAAAGTGGTATTGAGGTTGGCATTGCCAGAATAATGTAGTGTCAAAATAATGCACTGTCAAGAAGCCTGACTGAATAGGTAATATGAGCTGTCATTGATTGTTCTCTCAAGAATGCAGGTTGATGGGGGTGGTCTGAGTGCTGAATATTGACACAGTGTCATCATATTTTGGTTCATAGAAGTACCTGTCTCTTGGAACTGTTGAGATTTGACAAATGGTAGATACTTTATATCCCATTAGTGAAAGTAAGTCTGCCTTTTTTGCATTTCAGCCATTAATTTAATATTATGACTTGTGTTTGGTAATTTGCATGAAGGCCGGATCACTGGAACTTTGTCACTGATACATACCCAATGAAGAATGCTTAGCTGATTTTGAAAGTCAAATCATGAGCCAAAAAAATCTGTTTTTTCTGCAGCATTGATTTTGTGAATAACCAAGATACCTGTCCATTGCTTCTGAAAATTCTGCTTAGTAGCATGATGGAATTGGTGTGATACAGTAGGGTCACTTTCTGGGGTTGTAAATAGCAATTGGCAACTTGACTGGCTCTCTGAATGAATGCAAGTTATTTTCCCTATTTTTAAGTGTAGAGAGTGGATGAATGGGTAAGTGCACTTAATGCATTTTCCTCCCCCTATTTGGAGAATCCTAAGCTTTAGAAATGCTTTAATGTTTCACTATTCTTCATTTAAGAGAGCCCTCCCACTGCCTATAAAAGCTGCCTATACGTGGCTTTTTCAGATCATTTATGTGTGTGTGAATATAAATAGATGCCTGCACCTTTTTATAGTGAATCTATAGGGGAAAAAAATTACACAATTATCTTGGGTGTCTTCATACACACCACTTCTGTATGTAAGGGACAGGAGCCTGGGAGCAATGGAAAATTGCTTTCTCTTGTTCTGTTGTGCTGCTGTGTTTGGTTTTTTTCCTGCGTACAGTGAGTATACTGTACAGGATTCAGGATCCTTACATAAGGAAAGAAGAGTCTTTATCCACAGCAAGTACCTTCTGATTTGGTCCTATAAGTGAATACTGTGTTTTTAGCCTGTGGGCTGGATGGGGAAAGGAAGGGGAGAGCGTGAAATGATTCCAAGTTGGAATTAACTTCTTTATATCATAGGAGAGGAAAAGGCAAAATTTCCATGTTAGCTTACTTAGAAAATTCATGATCAAGTATGACATTTGAAGGCTGCATTACTAGCAGTCATTTTTTAATTTTTTCCTGCTTTTTACTACTGTGAGCAGTAACATAAAGACTTAAGGCGACTAATTTTATAGCACTCCAGCAGGACTCTTATGGATTCACTGAAGTCCTGTAGCAATCAAAAGTAAGGACTGAGGTAGTTGTAGGCTGCTATATATTTTGACCGAAGTCTACCAGGTGATAAATGTAGAGGTTACTTTTTAAAAGTTAGAAAGCTACAGTATTTTAGCAGTTTCTTAAGAAAACATACGCAAGATCTACATTGTTTTGACTGTTCCAATGCTGATTGTAGAATGTAATTTTCTAACTTTTTAAATGTGTATTATTTTCAAGAATACACATTTTGTTATGCACTGTATTCTGAGGAAACGTGTTCTGGTACCAGCTGGTTTGTTAGGTTCTGCAGCGACTTCAGTCTGAATTCTCATAGGCTTGTGCCACCATCACATGAATCTCGCTTTTTCTTTCTGTTGGGATTCAAGTCTTACTGCTAATTTATTTCTCATGCAGATACTTGATAAGTTTACTTTTAGCTCTTTGGGGTGACATAAATAATTGAACATTTTAGGCCTTGTGTTACTAGGCAGGTTTTTCAGCCTTTAAGTCTTTGATTATACTTTATGCATTTATTTTAATGTTGAGTATCTTCAGGACTCAACACTTCATTCCATGCATAGTGCCACATCCAAAAGTAATACATTTATATGTTGCTTTGACTTATAACTTTCTTGTAAGAATTATATTTTTGCTCTCTTCTGATTTATTTCATTTTATTGTCTCTAGGTTACTGCTTTTTTGAGTGCAGTAACATGAATTATGATTTTTAAATAGGTGATATACTTGCATTTTAAGTGTTTAGATGCATTTTACAAAATGATGTGCTGTGCAAGGTCAGTCTGTGTAATGGATTTGTTCTGGTCACCAAGCTTATTGTTTGTGTTGCTCTTGATAAGAGAGGGATGGGTTTGGAATTATATTATGTTAGCTTCTAAAAATACTGACAGGCTTAGCATTGTGTTTACCCTGAAAAAGACATCCCCTTGGACCCTGATTCCACATTTACAGTAACTTATGATCAGCTAATTGTTTTTGATCCACAAGACAATCAGCACAAATATGACATTATCCAAAATTAGTAAGGATGGCACATGGAGCTAGGCCAAGTGCCTTATGGGCATATCTGTTACAATTGCCTTTATTGCTTGTATTTGTGGTTTCTTCTGGCTGGAGACTTTTACTGATACTTGTTTATTCACGCTTATTGTCTGTTGATTTTCCTTCATTCTGTCACCATTCACATTTTAATTTTTTCGATAGCCTTTGCTTAGTAGGAAAGATAAAGGACTGTTAGAAAAGTATAATGCTTAGAGAAATCTAATGAAAATGCCTTACGCATTTTGAGTGGAGTCCCAGGGAGTCATACCTCTAACACTCAGCTAAGTTTGACATATTTCTGTTAGGCTCAAGATCTGTTTAATTTATCCTGTGAAGAGGAGAAATGTGTGTTATGTCACCTTTAAAGGACATAATCACTCTGTTGCTTTGAATTTTTATGTATCCTTCAGATGTGATATAGAAGATTAATAGTGATTTGAAAAAATCTGCATGCAAGGAACCTGTGCTAAAATAATTCTGTTCAATATTAGGAACGCTTTTTATTGCTGCACATTATAAGAACACAAAGTGGTGAAATAAAGGAATTGGGGAAAAAATCATTATGTCAGTGAGTTCTGAGTTTTACATGTAAAAATGGTGTGTTAAATTTTGTGTGTGTTGGTACATGTTTTAGTTCATTTGCTTTGTGCATGTCAGCTTTAAGAGACTGATCCTCTAAAACTTGAAATGAGTTCAATTTAGGTATTTGTGCTTCTTAAAGGCATTTGACTTAGAATATTCAACTTGATTAGCACAAAATTTGATTAATTTGTCTATGAACAGCACAGTATCCTCCTGCTCTGAAAAGTAAAACCCACACAAGTTTAATATTGCAGTGTGTCAGATTTACTTTGCATTGCTGTGGATGACAAAAGCAGAGACAATGAGCTTTTCTGATTCCACATCTGAAGCATAAATGGAGTTACATTCAACTTGTTTAACTATAGATGTTTAGTCATAAAACTTCTGCAGTTGAAATAACATCATAATTTAATTCCTTTGTCATGTTATATCATCGTCCCTCATTTAAGGTTTAAGCTGATATGTTCTGTGCCTACTCAATAGTTAACTATGAGTATTTTATGTTCGCTTGTATAAAGTTGGTGAGATGCTAATTTTCCCAAGCAGTGAAGAGGCTGATTTATCAGGTACTGCAGATCTGCTGCTATAAACCTTCTAAGCTCTTCATTGGAGCTGCTCAGGTATTTTAGCAATGGAGCTTTGGAAATATCTTGGCTAGATGATACAGTATTTTTTATTTAGATTAGACATTTTTAAGTATTTGTGTATGAAACTGTCTGGTGTAAACACTGGGTGGATTGTTTATTTTGTGAAATAGTATCCAACCCTTTCCTGTGTTGGCGTGTATATGAAACCAGTGTCAAGTCAAATACAGCGGCCAGGCTGCTATAGCAGCATTCTGAACAGTGGTGTTGTGTGACTGTGTGTCATAAACTGTGCAGAGTTTAGGGGAAGTGACAAAATAAATATATATTTTTAAAAACTGGAGGGCAGGGGAGGTGTGACTTGGGAAAATTAAGCTATAATTGGTGACTCAATGTCAGTGCTTTTCAGTGCCTCATTTCCCACTTCTGACTAAGATGAGCAAGTTGTTGGGAATATAGTGGAATGGAATTTCAGTATTAAAGGAAGTAAAAGCTTCTGAAGAATTGGTAGGGTCCAGTAGAAGGTCTGTAAATGTCTGAACTATATGTTAAAGGTTTTAGTTCATGTTTTTCTTCATTAATATAATTAGTTTGTATCTAGGTCATCTTATTGGTAAGATGGTCACTTTGGGAAAGAACTTGTCTTAATGAGAGAGAGTGAAGGCCGACTGTAAGTTTAGTAATTCACCTGTGAAACAAAGACCACCTGCAATCATAAGCTAAATTGGCTTGCAGAATATTTTGTCATATATGTGGGGTGTTGGGGGCTTTTTTTTTTTTGCTGTAATGCCTTTTTTTACATGTACCTGATCTTTCCTTTTGCTTTCAGGTCTTGAGTGTAAACTTACGTAAGTTCTAAAAATGGGAAGAATTTTTCTGGATCATATTGGTGGCACTCGCCTGTTCTCATGTGCAAACTGCGACACGATTCTGACCAACCGTTCCGAACTCATCTCCACTCGTTTTACCGGGGCCACAGGAAGAGCCTTTCTTTTTAACAAGGTTGGTAAGAAGCTGAGGAGAAACTTGTATTTTCTTTTGAAAAACAAGTTTTTGGGATATGAATCTCATCAGAGAAGCCAAAAACTTCTTGGCAAAGTGTTGCATCACTGCTATTTTAATTTTTTTTTATTGTAATTTTGTTCTATTTAACTGTCTTTGAAAGTCAAAATAGACATTTACTATTGATGGCAAGCCATCTAAATTAGTTTATTTGCAATACTGAAAGACTGTAAAGAGGATTGTATGTATAGAGGCATCATGCCAAAATGCATGGAGTTTTAACTGTGGAGATTTTCATAATATGAACCTCAAATTCAACTCTGAGCGTATCTTGTGTCTATCAGAGTTTCAAAGGCATTTGCATTGTTACTCAGTTACAAAAAGAAAGTCTAAAAAGTATTCTGTTTAACTTTTAGAATGCATTTAAGCAAACAGTGTTCTGACAACTAATGTGAACCACAATCTCTTTTACAGGCACTAGTACTGTTTTAGTTTAATATATTTTTAATTGATCAAATTTGACAGATTGAAATATGCAAGTTGTAACTTTTGAGTGAATTGTAGGATTATTTATTTACCCTTCCATATAGACTTGTCCATTAGACTCATTGAAAAAAGTATGATAGTTCTTTGCTTTCTTGCAAAATTCCTGGTTATATAATCATTAGTGTTTTTTGGTTTCTGTTTTTTTTCTTGAAAGCCATTTGGCCATGGGCAGAGTTGACAGAGTTATCAGTAATGTCTTTGCTTAATTGTGCTTGGCCCTGGGATTTCTGATATGCAGAATCCTGTCAGTAGCACTTACATTTAGGCTTCATAGTTAGAAAAAAGCTGTGGGTCTGATTTCTTTCTCACTCAATAAGCACTGGATCCTGGAGTTCAAATTTTTCTAGTGTTAAATATTGAAGTTTGATGCCAGGAGTTTGATTTTTGCATTTCTGCTGTTAGAAGTCTTACATCTGAAGCTGAGAGAACAAGCACAGGCAGGGGGAAGGGTGAGAAGACAGTGCAGTCCCATCTTTTAGAATCCTATCGCATATCAGCAGTTTGGATATAGTTCTGACATCAACTTTTCAACAAATCCTGGTTTTGTGGTGTTGCTGCCTAATGTTTTAAACTGCCAGTATAGCACACAAAAAGGTGCCTGTTTCACGCTACATTTTCAGCCACTGAGCTTTGCTTTTTCTTAGATAATTATTTCAGAAGCACCCCAAGATTTATAAAGAAGTACCTCTTAAAATGTTTGGTTCTGAGTTCTGGGAATAAGTGGTCGCATCAGCTGCTAGAAATGGGCTACATATATTACAACTGGATTAATATAAATTAGTTTACAAGCTGTTCACCAGGAGTTTCCCACCCAAAGTTGAACAGTCCTCTGCCCTTTTGTACATCTTGTCATAGCATTTCATGTCTCTCAGTTAAACGGTAAGGGTTATACATCCCTGTGAAGCACATCTTCAGTGTTACCTTCTCAAGGAGATTTTCAAGGGCTGTTGACTTATGACACTGCAGTTTTCATGTTCATGTGCAGTGCTCTCTACTTTTAAAATGTTGATAGTCATTTGCCAAGCTCTGCCTTGGGCGGACTAACCCGTTCTGTTCCCTGTCCCATGTGTATCTGTATCAGGTGGTCAATCTGCAGTACAGTGAAGTTCAGGATCGGGTCATGCTCACTGGCCGCCACATGGTTCGAGACGTGAGCTGCAAGAACTGCAACAGCAAACTGGGTTGGATCTATGAATTTGCCACTGAAGACAGTCAGCGCTACAAGGAGGGCCGTGTTATCCTGGAAAGAGCGTTGGTCCGAGAGAGCGAAGGATTTGAAGAGCATGTTCCATCTGACAATTCCTGAAGAGACCTGAGTCTCTCCTCAGGTTCTCTTCAATTGAAACTCAAATATAATAAAATCAACAAAAAAATCTGCTTACATACACTGTCACCTTAGCATCAGAGTCGGATTCATGGACTACAGAGTGGGAAAGATTGTGAGAGTATTTCAGATGGAACCTTCCTTCCTTTATTCCTTTTATATTTTACTTTCCCTCCAGCAGCTATTTGTAGAAAGAATGTTTTGCAGATGCTGTAACTTTTTCTCTTTTTCATTTACATCTGTTAGATTTGAGATTGTATCTACAGATACAGTGGGCTAAAAGGAAAATATTTGGGAGGTTTGTCTTTTGTTAGAGAGAAATTCAATGAGTTTTTTTTAGTTTGCACAAACTGATGTCAGCATCAAATTATTTTAAAACTTCAGATGTTTTTTAAAAAGTATACTCCAATTTTTTGCTTAAGTTTTTAGTTAGGTTTTTTTGGGTATTTTACCCAGCCTTTTCACCTGGTTTGCTAGCTAAAGTAAAGAGATCCGAATTTGTGCTGAGTGCTAAAGGTTCAGTGTTGGTACGGCTTGGGCTGGCCCATGTGCCATATTCTTGTTGAGGTTGATTGGTAGCACAGAGCCCATTATTTCCTGTCATTCTTGACCCAAAGATGTCACCATTCCTCATTTATTTGTGAAGTCCCATTCACCATGTAAACTGGTGTTGATTGGAAACTATTCTTGAAATAGGGCAAAACTGCTTGGCTTTTTTTAACTGATGTAACTTATGAGCATAGTAATAATATAAAATAATAGCTGTCTGTTTAGTCTTGCGTTGCTTACAAATCCAGCTGTGTTTGTAATGATAGGGATCCACGGAGAAACTACTGTTTCAGTAGTGATTTTTTTTCGTTTCTCTACTAATCTTATTAAGTAGACAGGGAATTGCAAATCTTAATTCTTCTTCAAGTAGCTTTCTTTAAACCCAGAGCTTCCTATGTTAAACACAGCTGCTGTGTAAAAGGAGAAGATTGCCAGCATGTTTGTTCATGCCTAGAGTTATGCAATCTGCATCTCTTGAAAAGATTAACTTAAACAGCTTGTTTTCAAATGCTGCTTCTGGTGTTGAAACCTTTATCTTTCAACTTTGTTGAACCTTTTCATTGTGATGTTACATTTTTATCTTTCTGGGCAGCAGTATGTCAGCCTAGTAGTAACTAGTGACTTGGATTCCTGCTTTGTTCTTGTAGAGGTCAGCTCTGTTTGAAACAGTGATCTTGCTTGCCTTTTTAGCAAAAATGCTTGTCATTAACTTAACTCAAGGGTGCCCAAACACTTTCTTTGTGTCTTAAGCCATAAGTTAAGATCTCAAGGGCTGAAATTTATTTGAATGTTAGATATGTATGATTTCTTATCCAAGTTAGTTGTGGGGTTTTTTTCTTATTGGATAAATTGTGGTCAACATGACATAAGTTAACCACAGATGCAGAAAAAGGGGGGGAGGGGAAAACCCCACCCAACCAAACAGATCTGGGCTCTGACCTTTCAGAATAATTTTTCTTCCCTATCCACTGCTCTGTATCTGAAACTAAAATGGGGAAGGTGACTATGCAGAGTGTTTTTCTTAATTTTTTTGGTTGCCAAGTGGCAATTTGGACACCCCTGACTTGAATCTACTGCCTCTTTCATGTAAAAGTAGCTTTATTATAGAATTGTCACATAGAAAGAAAACAGAGTAGATCACATACCAGAGCTGTGCTTGAATCAAGCTGCTTAAACAATAGTGTACTTGTGCCTCAAATGAATCAGTTTTTGCACTGAGTACAGTAGTACCCCATTATCTTGTACTCCTGTCCTTCACAGGCCCTAAAAGCGCCATTAGCATGGTTCTCTGCAGTACTTTTCTTGTACTTCTGACATTACAGTACAATAAAGTATGTTTTGTCCTGAACTGATCTTTGCTGTTCTTTTAGAGTTATTTTCATAGAGTCTGTCAACTGCATGACATAACCCATCTTTCATTCCCTGTGTTGAGTTTCCACAGCACAGTGACAAGCTGTTGATGAGCATCTCTGTATAGGTGGCAGAAGAGTGTTCTGTTGATTTTGGAAGGTTCCAAGTAGAGCTTTGTGCCACTTGGACACTTCATTTTGCTTCTGTTAAAAAGAAAATTAAAACAGGAAATGTCTCTAATGGAATTCTGGGTGTTAAATATCTTTGTCTGTCTTTGAAAAGGTGGCAAGCTAAGCAAAAATCCACTTTGTGCAAGAAACTTGGTTTGACTTCTGAAATTATTTGGGAACTGATCAACTGGGAATTGTATATCTGGAATTCTTTTTCCTTTCCTATGTTCAAATGTTAGGCAGAAATCTGCTAGCAGCTGGTCAACTTCTAAAGCTGTAGCTGAAGAACTGAGGTGAGAGGTTCATTCTATTGATGTAGTGGGGCTGGGGGAGCTTATTTTAACTTATATTAAGATTCTTCATTTTGGTAGAATGTTAGTGTGAGATGCTAAAAATTGCTTTTCACAAAGTCTTTGATTTGAAAAACACATTTGAGGTGAATTCATTAAAAGCCCACAAGCATGTCCACAGCAGCTTTAAAACAATTGCCCTTGGATTGCTGTTGTAGCTTAAATGCTGTTCCCTCCTGTATCACTTTGATGTCTCTGGGAGAGTTTAGCCCTCCTATATTCTGACTGCTCCTCCTTGAGACACTGTGTGTGTGAATACAGATAACCTATCTGTGAGGAACAAGGCAATTGGTTACAGTACATCTAGCAACAGAGGAGACATTGCTATTTGGCATTGACTGCAGTTCTGGAGTGCTGCAGTAGCTTGGGATTCTCAAACAAGGGCTAGTGCAGCAAAATGTGCCACTACAGTGATCTTGTGCCTGGCATGGGATGGTGTGCCTGTGCTACCCAAGGTAGCAAGGGCATTGCAGCGCATAACAAACTACAGTGTGTGTTCATGGAGACCTCAGAGTTTGTGCTCTTAGGCTGCAGCTTGGGCTAGCCATGGTGCTATGAATTTAATATTAATAACATTAGCATTTAATAATGTTAACTGGGTTAGATTTTACATCACCTGCACTATGATCTCATCCTGTAGGTGTATTCTAAACTGAAATCCTTCATTAAAGCTGCTCACTACCATTTCATCAAAATACAGCTTTGGGAATAGGAAAAGATTGGATGGTGTGTTTGTGGAGTGAAAAAGCATTTTACTTACACTTTCCACAGATGTTCAAAAGAGCTTTTGAAACAACATATAAATCATGATTCTGTGGGAAAAGTGGTGTTACACAGGGCTCTGGGGTTAGCTGTGGTCAGCTGACACGGGCTTATTGTTACAGGGCAAGCTTGTCTACAGATTTCTGTCAGAGTTATAGGAAATAGTCAGAAGATCATCAGCAGATAAACAGGTAAGGAACAGGTGAAGCTGCACTTCAGGACACAATTGCCAGTTACAAGGAAGAGGTGACGGGGAAGGTTATGGCATTGATGTGGGAAGAGGCTAGCTGGTTAATGAACCCCATTTTGAAGAGCAACATAAGCTGTGATATTGCAGTACCATTCTGCAAAAGCCAGAAATACTGTGTTGTGTTTCCTTCTTGGGCCTGCCTTCACTTGGAACAATAATAAATTTTTAAAAATCCAGTGATGGTTGCTTTCATGTGGATCTTGAGGGTTTTGCAGCCTCCCTGATGCCTGACAAGGATGAAATGCTTCAGTCCTTTTAGTTTGCTTGGGGCACTGATAAGGATCACTCTGTAATCCTGTTTTTTGCAGGACTTTAAAGAACTAAGCGGTTATGAGGCCACTCTCTTCATAAGCTGGGGTTAAAACTTCAAAAAATTGCTTTGAGTCGTGAGCAGTATGACCTGGTTGACAATGTATGTCCCTGTGCAAGCCTTTTTCTTCTTGCAGGAAATCTGAAATATGGCCGAAGAAATGAGCTCCTGTCTGTCTCATTGTGTGTTATGTGGCAAAGACATTCAACCACATAATTCAACCACTCGTCAGTGGCTGACGAGGCTGATTTTTACAGTGTGGAGCTGTTTCTGGTCTCATTGTTACTTCCTTCACCTTCCCTGATATGAGGATTTCTGGTACATGTAGGAAACTATAAGGGGAGAAATCCCACATATGCCTCCTGGCCTTTCAATTGTTTCCTGATGGTATTGCTCTTATTTGAATGGATTTCTGTGATGCCACTAAAACTGCTGGCAGTCTAATCCCAGCCTCTCACTAGGTAAGGGCCCTTCTGGCAGAGTATTAGTGACTTTATCATCTCTCATCTTCAAGTCTAGGCAGAGGTTGTTTGGGAATGATGCTTGACTGAACATCCTGTTCTGGTAGAGGTGATGTGAAGGAAGACCTCATTTACACCATTCATAGGTCACTTCCATTGCTGTGCTGCATCTCTTTCCATCTGATGTTGTTATAGGTGTGATCTGCTTAAGTTTATGTTTCAGGTCCTCCTTTTAGAAAGGAGGTGACTGAGAGGCAGCAGTCTGTGCCTCTTAAACATGGCATTTCTCTCAGAAGGACCTGAAATACCTACAGTGTGGTACAGACTGCTCTGCATGCTGCTCAGTTGGAAGAGGTGACTGTGTTCCTGTTTGACTTGTTCCTGCAAAAATAAACCCCAGTGCTTGTCTAAGAAATGGCCAAAATCTTTCTGCAAAGGGAGTCAAGATGTGGAGGAGAAACCCAGGTAAAAGAGGAAGGAAAAGATTTATGTTTGTGTGTGTAATTCAAGTCCTAACCAAACCAAAGTCACTCTGAAGCAGCAGAGGTGGAGAAATTCTAGAGGTAAGCTCGCACCTTTTCTTTATGCCTTGTGTGGGTTCAGGAAAAGTGGAAATCATTTGGGCATTATCAAGGATCTAAGGTCCCCCCATAAACAGAGGAAGAGACTGAATGTAAACACTTCTGTTTATTTTGGGAAACCTAGCTGAATGTCCTCGCTGTAGGACACTGATAATGGGAACTGCAGAACCAGGGCTAACTGTGGTACAGACTCTGTTGTGTTTGGATGAAGGCAACTGGAAAGTATTTGTCCTTCAAAGAAGGCTCTTGTTTTTGTTCTCATTATCTGAAGCATTTAATACAATCAGAAACTTGCATTTCTTTTAGAAATAAAAACAGGAAATAGAACAAAAGCCTATAGCAATAATTTGTGTTTCCTAAGTGTAAGGTGGGAGAAAGAAGAGGGTTCAGACCTTACATTTTCACTCTGCCCATGAGGGAGAAGTGTGCTTGCTTGACATAAAGATCCAGTGCTGTTTCCCTCTAGGACTTGTGGATGTTTAGATACGGTGAACGCGTATCTAGAACCCCTTTTCTGTGAGTGGAACACAAGAAGGCTTGTACAAGGGTGCTTAGCCAAAAAACTGCCTGGTGGCTTTCAGCTGTCCTTATAGGCAACAACACCCTGTCCTTGGAAGAGTTTGAAAACTAGTATTTCAAGCACAACTACATGGTGAGTACAGAAGGAAGAACAGGACACCTGCTATTATTCTTTGCATGTGTGCACCGTCAGAAAGGTGGGATGCTCTGAGTTTGGTGGTAAGAACTGAGGTGCATCCCACGGACAGAATGCAGAGACAGCCTCTGTGGCTATGCTGCTGTTGTTGGTATTTGGCCAGCAGATCTGTCTCCTTATCCTACCCATTTTTATTGTCTTTGGTCTGCTCTGGAAATCCATGTGCAGCTATTCTCTAGTTGACACGGTGCAGATGCCCGTGCCCTCAACTAGAGGAAGGTGTTAGGCCTCCTTAGGGTAATCTTTCTAGTTTAGGGATTAGGGGGAAAGTAATATCTCTTTCAGCACAGTCACAACCCACAGATGTGCATGGTAAAATGCATGCAAGAAAAAACATAACTGCATGAATCTGTAGAGATTGCTGCACCTTGCCTTCAGAATTAGTGCAGTTTAAGGATTTGGGGAAGTGCCTGCTTTTGGCAATATTAGCTGGTCACTTTTAGTATCACTATACCAGTACAATGGATTAGTCATTGCAGCTCAGAGGATCAATGGATAGTCTATTCCATGTCTCCCTGCTGAGGAGGGATTAGCTTAGTGATATACTCTATGAGTCTGCAGTCTTAGGATGAAGTTTGTCAGTGTGATTTCTTATTGTAGCTGAAAGTATATCAGAGATGTAATTTAGGCCACTTAAGTAGAACACTTGGAAAATGTCAGATTTCCAATGGATTGCATAGCACGTGATTATCCTGTCCTTACATGTGTGCCACCTGGGGATGAAAGTGGCATGTGATCATGAGAGCAAGGATGGCATCATTGTTACCCTTCTATAAGGTATGCATTGAACTTACAGCTACAGCCTCCTTCCCACTGTTCTTAACTCTGGATTGTTGGACTTTTTAATACTTTTGTTTCTAAAGGTAATTTGGATATGAACTTTCTGATGTGCATTTAAGTGGGAAAAGTAAAAGAAACTGAGATTAAGCATTTGTAATTGCTGGCTTCTTCATGACTGGGATTTGGACTGGGAGCCCCATTTAGTGCAGTAGCCATTGCTGCTTAATCTCCAGGGCTGGCTATTACTTAACCAGCATCTGGAGGAAGCTTTCAGTGAAGAAGGCTGAGCAGATGTCAGATGAAGGCCTTAGAGGTTTTTGTTTGATGTAAAGTCTCAGCATGGGGGGGGGGAAATTTTTTCAGTTTGTTAGTTGGTTCTGGTTAGGTTGAGGAGGTTGGGGTTTGGTTGGGGTTTTTATTTTTCTCCTCATGATACCTGAAGTTGGTGATTTTCGTGCTCTGTGTAGGACTTTGGAGGATGAGACGGGAAAATGAAAATTATGCTGTATTTCCTATCAAGATTGCTTAACCTACTCTCTTACTTCCAAACTCCTGAGCTTGGGAAGGTTCTTGCTCCATGCATGTTCCATGTCAAGGACAGAATTGCACCACAATTCATGGGCCACATTTCTGGGAAAGGGAGAAGCAGCTGGAGATATCTGACTGTCCATGTCACCCTGCTTCATTCACTATATCAAGCTGCAGGTAAGCTCAGGGTTTCTGGGAGCTTTAGCTGCCTGTCAAAACAAACCTGAGGCACAAAAGCCCAACAGCTTTTAACACTCAGTCCAGTGCTATTCCAATGTTTGTATGAAACAGAACATAAACACAAAGCCATTTCCCCCATAGAACTGACTTCTGCAGCATTGGCATTTTTATGTCAAAAGGCTGAAGGAGGAGCTGGTAGATGTTTGCCACAGGAAGTGTTGGGAAAGCAAAGGCACAGAAGGGTGCTCTGCCAGAGGTTTTGTTGCTTGCTGGCAATGTTGATGCTTAGATATTGGCTCCAGGTGCCTTGGGGAAGGTGATATCATCACTGGCTCCTTCCTTTTGCTCCCTTCTCTCCCTGTTCTCTGCAGCCCCACTGTGCTTTGTTCCTCCCACAGTCTCTGCTTTTGCCACTTGTCACCTCCCCACGCTATCAGTGACTTCTTTCTCTCCTTCCAGCCCTGCTCCTCGCATCCTTGCTGGGTTTTCAGCAGGTGACCTTGCTCCTGACATCAAAGGCTGTGGTTCCCTGGTGGTAGGCTCAGCTCTTTGCTGCAGGCTTCTCCTCGCCCTGGCTGTGACACCCCTGCTGGTGGTGTGGCCGTGTGGTGAACCAGGGACACAGGGAGGCTGTTGCCAGTCTGATTCACTGGGCTGTCACGCAAACAGCACACACAGCCTTGCTAGCAGATTGCTGGGGGTGATGCAAAGTGCAGACAGGGCCTGCTAGCACTGGCACTACCTCTGAAATCAGGTTTTTATCCCTGTCCCTCTGTGCTGCCAGGGAAGCGTGAAGAACACAGACACAGATGAAGCGATCTTGCTGCTCTCAGCCCCTGCTCTGGTGATACCGATGCTCAGCAGAGACAGGCTCTGCTCATCTCTTTTACATGGAGCTGGCACCCAGTGTGGACCAGGAGTGGAGATGGAACATTACCACATCCCTCTGCAGACACACAAATGGTGGCCAAAAGGCCTTTTGTCATGTACTGGTGTGACAACCCTACCAAATTTCAAGGCCCAGCTCCAAAGTACTGTGTCACAACTTTTAAACAAAGTAATTGGATGCTTTGTTTTCAACAGGCAGAATCATCTAAATCCCCTGACCCTTGTTTTCAGAAATGCCTGTTTCTAGAGCAACTATTTTAGAACAAAATAACCTATCCTGAAGCAGACCTCCAGCATGGAAAACTTCAAGCCAACTGTTTAATGCTTTGTAAGAAAAATTACAGCCAGCTGAAAAGAGCTGTGTGTTGGCAAGTGCCAAGCAGCCTTAATTTAGGAGTAATTTTTTGAGCAGACACTTCACCAGAAAAAGAGAGCCCAGCTGCCAACAAGTGCATCAGTTTGGACAAGGGAATGGAAAACAACATTTTTGCCTTTCATTTGCTATGCTTTGATATCTCCTTTCAGGATGAATATATTCATATACCTGGTTTTTCTTGTCTTAAGTGGGTAGTTGTATAAAATGTAGTGGAGGCACATGCTTTTGTCCATCTTTTAACACTGAAAAATTGTGTTCACAGTACTGCTTTAGAAATGGCTTGATTCAATGACCTTCTCAAGCACTGATTAGATGCCAAATAATCAGTGTTTGAAAGACTCTGGACCTGATTTTTCTCTCCTTTACAGTTTTTTTTTCTCTTGACATCAGCTGACTACATTGGCACCACTAATTGCCTACAGGCTTTGTATGTGTAGAAATATATATATATATACACTATTCTGTATATATGAATATGTACATATCTATAGAGAGGAATTATATAGACTAGAACTGAAATCATAGTAACTGGTGGGGTTTTGTTTCACTTGACATTGTGCTGAGATTCCCAGTCTCCTGAAGCACACTTGTAAGCACCTTTTCCCAAAAGAATACCTTCTTTATACCTGCAGATGTTCTTTAGAGTTATTGTGTGACTTTTTTGTTCCCTGTAAATGTTCCCATTGGCATCAGGTAAGGGATCAGACTGAAATACTTGTTATAAAAACACTAAGCCATTGCTTTTCTTTTTGTAGGCAATAGAAACTATGATCCTAGTTTGAGGTCCAAGAACTGGCAGCTCAGATGAAATGCTCTAACCACTCACAGCTTAGACTTTACACTGTAGCATTAAATGGGAAGCAGTGTCCTTTCCTACTATCCAGTTTAGTAACAGATGTGATCAGTTTGGAATGACTGCAGCAAATCATTGCAGTTTTCCACGTTGTGTGCTACATGCTACACATTTATAGTTGACTACTGAGAATGATATTGCCCAGCACTTTTATCTAAAAGTTTTTAACCCAAAGACTTCAAGGCCTTTTTCTTTAAAAAAGCTGAGAATAACTACTCCCATTTGTATATGGATGCTCAAAGACTTGAGATTATTTGCCTAGAGTCTGTGTTACAGTCCTGAGCTCTTATGGCTTGTGACTCTGGGAGTGCATTGACTCTGAGTTAAAATCTGTATCCATCAGCATTGGGCTGTTGGCCTGTGGTGGCAGGGAAGTGATGCTTGGTGAGGATGCATAACCAGAGGGTAGCAGTAAGAATATATTATTCCAAATATTAACTCAGTTGTGCCTCATGGCAAGGCTCAGACTGGTGCTGAATTAAAATGACAACAAGCAATGAAATGGTTTAATTTTTCAGTCACCTTTCAGGGTGATTCCTTTTAAGTCCTCTTAGATAAAAAAATTTGGTGATGTACTATCTTAATTTCTTTCTTGCCTTTGTTCCTGTCTTTTTTCTCCATCTGTTCACCACAAGCTGAGCGCTTCTTATTGTGACATCCTTCCAAACCACTATCCTTTTTCTTGGAGACCTTTTGCTCACTGTTCTCCCACTTACTCTGACCTTCACCAAACCCACCATATATCTTATTTTCTTGGCCTTGGCTGCTCTGTGCATCCTCTTTCTACTTCACCAAATCCATGCTGATTTGATTAGATCAAGTAGCATTCAGAGCTCTTACTGGCTTTTTTTTCTACATAGGATTGGTGTGAAATGTCCAGAGACTCAATCAGACATTACACCTTTCTGTTTTGAAACTCATCCTGGAGATCTTTAAGATTAATGTAGGATCCTCTCCATCACTCCCTTAACAAATGCAGTAATTCTGACTAGGCTGCTGCCTCTATGCTTGGATTGTATCTGATAATCATTCCCACGTTTAATAAAATCCCAAGCTGCCCTTGCTGCAGCTGGTGGGGTGTGATAGAGGTGACAAAATTAATTTACATGGAGGGGAAGCAAGCAGTGACAGGGACCCCTGCATAGAGATACCATTATTTTCCTCCCTCAGCCTAAGAAGCAAAACAAAAGAGAATGCTGCAGCTGGGCACTGCAGTATGTATCCAGAGATGGGGGATTGCCTTGCACACTCCTTTTGATACTTCTTTTTTTTATGAAGGAGTATTTTGTGCTCCTCTGATACTTGATGTGGCCAGATCTCAGGGAGGAATGTCGGCCACTCTCGAACCTCTACTACACGTGTTGTTTCACTTGTGTGTGGATAAATCTAGCTTCTCTGAAAAATACCATTGTTGCACACATCAGTTTAAAGATTTCTGTTCTTAAGAATATGGTGTTGTGCTCTCTTTCAACAGCTGGCCCTCATGGGATGGTGTAAATCCAGGTCAGTACCCACCTCACATCCTTGAGGGCAAGTGCATCTCTCTTGCCCCCTCATCAGCTTTACATTGAGATGTGCCACATTGGTTTGGTGGAGAAATGTTAATGGCTGGGAATATACCACATACCATACATTATCAACTCTGTATGTTAATGAAGAGTGTTTTCTGACAGCACAAGAGAGACTGTAGAAGATTCAATATCCAGGAATGTTGGGGACTGAAACCTGAAGCAGAATTTGGCAGCCAGCAAATTATTTATTAGCTGGGAGAAAAAGAAGAGCGGGCTGGACTTTCACTGAATCACTGCAGCCTAAAGAAGTGGTCCTGCCTGCTTTCTTTGTCTTTGCCAGATCTCCTCTGCCTAACTTTTAGCTGAGAGGGTTGGGCACCATGTCCATACTGAGGAGAGTCTTTCTCTGAGGAGTGTACTTGGGCCTCAAGGTGAACATATCTCCTTAAAAGCTTTTCCCCTGAAAATTCTCATTTTATTTTCCTGGTTGGGCAAAGCTGCTAACAGAGAAGTTTTGATTTGTCCTCACAGGATAACTTTCAGTCAGCCTTCCCAAGGAGGCTGCAGTTGCAATTTGTGATCAAAGTATTCCAAGTCATCCTGAACTAGATGTTCATGGGATTGGAGAGGGAATCTCTGTGACTGACTTGAAGGATATGTAATATCTGACTATAATTTTCAAGGTAAAATACATCAGTGTCACTTCAAATTCTCAGGCTAGATACCAAGTTCATATTTGTTTCCCTCTGAAATAAATTGCACCATCAAGCTTTGGGACATTGTTAGTCTCATGTTGGCTGAAGACCTATTTCCAGGAAATCTAAAGCAACTTTATTTCTCTAGGTTTCCATGCTAAGAATGTCAGATTTGGAGTTTTTTTACAGCAGACACCACCTTAAAATAGACCAGGAGAATTCCTATTGTTCAGGTGACATAATAAGGCTGAGATGCAAATGCAGAGAGAAGCAGTAGCTGGTATATTTTGTCTGATTTTTTTTTTCCTGACATCTCCCTCTTTTTCTCTTTTCTCTCTCTCTTTGTTTTTTTTTAGTGATATATTTTATGGGGGAGAATAGAGGAAGATCAGGGGCCAGCTTCTGGCTGGAGAATTTGGGATGTACAGCCTGAACTGAGGGTGAACATAACGCCTACATCTGCCAGGAACCAATTTAGGCATTTCCTCCCTCTCTGCAGAGGAATGCACTGCAGTATTAAACACTGGTGCTTCATTGGATCCCCCTTTCCCAAAGGAGGAGAGGAGAAACAAGCAGAAGTTAATAGCTGGTGGCCAATGCATTCACTGTAGATTCAGAAGCACTGCGTTGAAGTCCTTGCCCCAGAATGTGTGGGTAGGTTCTGATGTCCAGCACCAAGCCTGCCTGAGCTCAAGAAGCATTTGGACAATGCTTTCAGGCACCTGGTGCGATTCTTGGGGTGGTCCTGTGCAGGGTCAGGAGTTGGACTCGACGATCTTTGTAAGCCCCTTCCAACTTGGTATATCCTGTGACTCTGTGATCTTTGCAGACCATAATCATTGCACTGTGGGGAGAGGGAGCTGCTTGAAGTATCACCCCAACCAAGAAACTCTGCTGAGAACCACAGGAAAATGTCTCAGTCAAGCTTCACTGAACACAAGACATCCTCACAGACTGTCTGAGTGAATCGGTGTTTACCAGCACTGGGCTAAATTTTGTTGCTGAGTATTCTACTTGCATCAAATAAAGTCAGAAGGGCAACAGCTGGAAATGAGGCCTCAGGTCTATGCCTATTTCTGCTGCCACCTTTCCTCCATAACCCCTTTTTCCTAACAGGTCATTTCACTTTTTGTCCTTCCAGTTACCCCTATCCAGTGTGAAGTAAGAAAGCGCTAGAAGTTGTCTGTCATAAGTATTATTTTGTCAACTAAAGAAGCCATGGCAACATAAAGCTACAACATGGTTTCCATCACAAGACTAACTTGAGTCAGTTACTGCCTTTGAAACATCTGTGGTGCAGGCTAAAAGTAGACTTTTCTAACAGAATTGAAGGACATTGAAGGAGTCACAAAAAACATCCCAAAATAGGGTGAGGAAAAGAGGAATATCACATAAGGGGGGTGGGGCGGGGGGGAAAAAGAGTGCAACAACAGTTATGATATGCCTCCAGTTTCCCTGCTTTTATTGTTGGGTTTTTTTCAGGCAGGCTGATGAGTTTAGTGGATATATTGAATGGTGATACAGTGACCAGAACACTGTTGAGACTCTTGTTACTAGGGTTCTTAATAACGACATTGAACCTGCAAGGAATTACCTGCAGCTCTGGGTTTTATACCAATGCTTATTTCTGTAGGGACTGGGAAGGCTTACCTGAGGGTTTTATCCAGATGTGCACCTGTTCCTATTTTGCCTTTATCCTGTGTTATGCTAACTTATGTCCTCCCTGCATTTCTCCTTGTTCTAGGCATGTATCTGTCTGGAGATTGGAAATGGGAGAATAAGATAACCAGTTGATATTTTACCTTTAGAAATGCAAACATATGTCCTGGAGGGGGAAAAAGTTGCTCCTCTATGAGAGAGATTTGAGACATCTTAAATAGCTGAGATGTAATAGGGAACAGGCTAGACATGACTTTGTGATGTGACAAGAAAAACAGGCCAGTTTGGGGCCTGCCTGTATTAAGGCAGCCTACTTGCGGACACGTCACACTTGCTTGGATCTGTAACCTGCATGAAGGATTTTTAATAAAGAAACACATTTCTACAATGTTTTTCACTTGATTATCTCTGAGTGCTTTAGTAGGCTCAGGAGATGCTGGGGAACAATCAATGCAGAGCTGGTCTATAAATCTTGAAGCATTTATTTCTATGGAAGTAATCTTTTTTACTCCCTTTTTGTTCAGACATCAAAAGGAAAAGAACAAGACAAAGGCAAACACTGAGGCTTATACAAAACGTTCTTCTCTATCATTTTTGCCAAAGAAAAAAAAGACAGGAAACAAACAGCATTGCGTGTAAATAATCAGGTCTTCCCCCTTATCTACTTCTAGACATACTTTTGCTGGTTCACTGTAAAAATCAGAAGGCACTGAAATGGTTTACATTTTAGACATAACAGAAAATGTTGTAATTGTACTATTCTTTTAACAGATACTTTGATTTGAAAGGCTGGAAAATACGACTTCAGATTTTTTTGTCAAAAGCCATCTAAGATAATGAGCAAGAAGACAGGAAAACAGTTAATGTTTTAAAGGGTCAGGTGTGCAGGAGTGTGTGAAACAATTGGCACTTCTAAAATATGCCAGAAAGTCTAATCCCAAGGCCAGGAAGGCAACCCAGCACACAGAGGAATTTGGATGATAAAAGAAAGCATCAACACAAACTGATGACCACTATAATTAGGGTGTGCATTAAGGGGAGTTTAAGGCCTTCTTAAAGCAAAATAAAGGTTCTGCAGTGCTGGTAGGAGATCTGAGGGATGGACTAACAAGCAAAGTATGCTGGAGAAGGGAGAGAGGTTTATGTGTAACCTTGAAGGACGATAGAGAATCACTGTGGCTCCTAAACATACATGCCAGTGCTGTGGCTGTGCTGTGGCTCACTGGGCTTGTCCTGCCTGGTGCCACAAAACTGTACATAGTAGGTGCTGCTGTTCCAGTGCTTGACATGGAGAATCTAGGGACAGGTTTGCAGGGGTGCAGCGAGCATCATCTGCTCTCACAGGGATATGAGAGATATGGGTACCTGCTTGCTCTGAAAATCAATTTGCTGTTCTCAGACTAGCTGTTTTTGTAAATACTGACCTTGCCAGTTTTGGTGCCTTGTTCTGGTACAGGAATGCTTGGAGGTGCTCCTATGAGAAGGAAATTTCTTCTTGTTTACATAACTTATTTAATTAAAATCTCCTCCATCCCCTGCTCCTCCCGTCCTCCCTAAGTGTAGTCTCCTGTCTCCATAAGGAGTATCCAACCTTGGCTTGGTCACCCCTCCATCCACTCCTGGGACATTAACCTGTGATGATAGTCCACAGAGGCAGAGCTCAAGAAAGCTGTGTGGTGGACCCTGGTTGAGAAGGTGTGTAAGTCAATAGTCAAGGTAAAGCAAATCTTTTCAAATCCTTTTAATGGCAGGCAAAGCAGGAACAATCTCTGAGCGTGGCTGGTAGGGGATGTTTCACAATGTTGTACTGGCTGCACCACGTAATGCTCCAGCCCTGGGGTGACTCTCCTGAGGGCTGGTGGCAACAGCAGGGACTAAGCTGGCTCACAGTGGGAAGTCAGGAATTTTTTAGAAAATATTTATGCAGTCAAGTATCAGATATGTGATGCAGCAGCCGTGTCCCACAGTGTGAAGCCTGCATTGCCCATCCTCCAGCTTGATAAATCCAGTGTGGAAGCTCCCCCTGCCCTCCCCTGCCATCACAGCTGCCAGCAGCTCTCTGTTCCCTGCACTCTTCATTTTGGAGGACTGTGGAAGTAGAAATGCTAGGGTGTAAATAGGCTTCCTGACTGAATCTTCACCCTGCCTCCTGAAACAGTAATCACCGTGTAACCTCTGTGATAAACTAGTTGCTGTGCTGAAGAAAGAATCCAGACTGGTCATGAGTGGTCTGGTAGCCCTGTGTGTGTGTAAAAGATGTGTACAGCTCGTACCCTCTATCTGTCTTTTGTGTAGCATCTGTAAAGGAAAATAAAAACCTTCTATCCACACTGCAAACAGTGGTCTCAGCAGCAGAACCTGTTTCCCTCCTGTAGCTGTTGTGAATAAATGGCTGCTCCTCTGACCTGACCCAAATTTGTACTCCAGTTATTCCCCGGTGGGATGGAGGAGCCAGCAGCTTGCCCTGTGTTTGAACGTTTTGTACATCCTGAAGTACACCTGAGATATGATGCTCTGTAGATGGGTCACTGTTGTTGGAGATGGGGCCTGTGCATACTGTTTTTGAGTACCTGTGAGGCTGTGCTTTGGAAACTGGGCATTTTGCTGAATTACCTGAACTGTGAGGAGAGACATCATTTAATCATTTGTTGAGGGAGCAGCAGCACTGCAGGGGAAGGCTGAGAAGGCCTGGGCTAGTTGATTGAGCCTGGAAAGACAACAAAAAGTGGCACAGAGACCCAGTTCTCTGAGGTTACCTTTGGACGCTCATCTTTCCATCATTATTCCAGTTTAGAAGATACTTTCATGGAATCCAAGGTTGTTTTAACTCTACTTTTGCCATTTATATTGGCTAAAGAAACACAACTAGTATGAGAAGACATTTAATTTATTGCCAGTCTACTTAAAAGGTTTACCACTGTGCTCAGAGAGTCCTTAGCACTTACAATAATGCTAACAATGATAAATTATATTATCTAGAATATTAGAGAGAAAGGGAATAAAAGAAAAAAAATCTTAACATATCAGGGTCAAAACTAATACACAAAGAGCACATTAGCAGCTTTTCTTGGGCCATGCTCACCCCTCCACCATCAGGGCACCAGACTCAGAAGTGCTGTCTGTCACCCAGGTGAAGGGGGAGGGCTGCATCCTCCTTCACCTGGAGTGAAGGACTTGTCATGGATCCAACAAGTCCTTTGCTCCAGCAGCACAATGACAGTGATGGGGGCACCTGTCTCTCTGGGATGGTAGTTGTGGTGATTCTGCCTCTTCCTCTTCTAGAGTCCATGTGGGGCTGCTTCCACCCCATCTTTAAGGCTCCCCTCGCAGTGCTCCTCAGTCCCCAGAGCTGGGCACATCCAGACTGACCCTCCAGGCAGAGCTGTGCACACCTTGCAGAACAGCTCCTCACCGTCCTTGCTGCCTGTGAAAGATGTTTCCCAGGTCATGTTCCTCTGTTGATGCAGCAGCTGCTCATGGGGAGTAGTTCATAGCACCAGGGCTGCTGGTTCCCTGCACATGCCAACCAAATCAAGGTTCACAAGCCCCTCTGTCAGGTTTTGCAGCATTAGTAGACAGTCTGTGGCCTGTTTCTGGCAGTGGCCAGGCTCTATTTCATGGGCTACAGGCATACAGAGCCCTTCTGCCAGTCTACAGGCATGAACTGTAACACATGAGTCCAGCAAGGATATCGCAAACCCTCCTGTGGCTCAAGGCTCCTCACCAGGACCGAGCAACTGATCTTCTTGGAGGCATTTGCTCTTTCCTATCTGGTCTTGCCTCGTGTGGGTCTGAGGGGAGCCTGTAGATCTTGGTTTTGGTACGTAGCTGCTACTCATTTTATAATATTTCACTTTATAGCCAGGCTAATTTGCACAATTAACCAAAATTTACAATTCCCAGGATTACACTTCTAGACACGAAAGCCTAGTTGAAAATTTCAGTAGGTGATATGGTCCCAACAAGGAGGGATTCACACCAATATGATGGTCAGCATCTTTTATTGTGGTTGTAGTGAAAGCAATGTGCTCGCTCTTGTCACATACTGCAAACCTTGCTTTGGTGGCTTGTTTTGCTGCCTGTGTGACTACAGAAGTGGATGCTGTTATGTGCAACAACTGCTCAAAACCCAATCCAAATGTTACAGGTTTTGTTCAGTACACAGTTAAAAAGCTGAAAGTAATTTTAGTGTAATTTCTAAAAGCATTGTGTAATTAAAACCATGCATTTAAATTAAAGTTACATTACATGCTCATGCATTATCCGGCAACTTAGACACGCGGAGGTGATTTCTGGATGCTGTTTATGCACACAAACACAGCTGGATCTCATATAAATGATTACAGACCCACTGGAAACCAAAGGAAACATTTCATATTCACCTCTGGCTAAGCTCTGTCCTAAACTGATTGAAAACTTGTGTCTTTTTGTATGCAATTTGCACGTGTAAATGCCCCCCCTCCCCCCACTTTTTGGTGTCCTTCCAGAGAGGCATCTGGGAGCACTCCACCTGCTGGGCTGCTCGACATTCCCACTGTACAGCTCTCATATCAGAAACCCTCCTGCTGTCAGTTTCTAAGATCACCTCATCATCTCCTCTAACAATATAAAATTTTTCATCAGACCAATACACGATTATGTACCACACATGTAAGCAGTGATTTGTTATCCCCATCACTGGGGACCTTTTGTTTTTTACCCATCCCAGCACCATCAACTTATATGTAGATGCTCTAAATTAAACTCAAAACTGTGATATGCAGTTGTCCTAGTATTGAAAAACTACACTAACAATATATATTTTTAAATATAACTTACCCTACAAGAAATTTCTACACTTAATTTGTTAATCTTTGCTTCTCACAGTACTCAAAACATGATGTTTTCGACACAAAGTCACAGCTATGTGTCTTCTGTGTTACATATACAGACATTCCATTGTATGGTGGTGCTCTATTCATCAAGATCACTATCAATAATAGGAAGTATGTCCATACTTATCAAAGGAAACAAGGTTTCTTTTATTTGGAGATGGTGACCCCTTTAAATTGGATCCACTTTTTCCTTGTCACCATAGTTTGTTAATTCTTTTCTCTTATTTGAACTTCAGCAACAGCAACTGTTCTAAGAAAAAGATTACACTTTTCCACACGTCTATGCATATACAATAATAAAGACAAATAAAATCAGGAAAGAAAGCACTAAGCAACATACAATTAGTAAGATCCATAATTTGGAATTGTTACTTATTCTTCTACCTACAGAAGACAAAACAGCAAAAATTTTTATGAATAGTTATCTTAGTTACTCAAGATAGATAATTTATACTCACAGAACCTTTTGATTATATTAAGGATCTAATAAATTGCATCTTCACATATTTTTACACAAGTTACCAGTTTATATTCTTAAACAGCTGCTCACCATTCTTCCATTGTAATTGTTTTGGTTGGTTCCACCTCATTTCTGGAACAGAAGAACTGTATATTTTAATTTTAAAACTAAGGCAATAATGTTTGTACTTTACCATGTATGTCTTTTTTAATTCTTTTCTTTATTTCAACTTTTCTTCACTCTAAAAATACCCACAGTGTTAACACATCAACTATAATTGTGCATCACAGACTTAACTTTTTGCTTTCAGAGTGAACTCGGTCCCAAGTCAATGAGAATATTTTATTGTTAATTACCCTCCCCTCAAATCTGTATAGTTACATACACCATCTGCCATTTTCACAGCTTCTAACCTTTTAAGCATTGGTAGTACTTAATTCACCTTCCTCTGTTTCAATCCTTTTTCTTTTTTTTTTCTTTTTTTTTATACCAGTCCTAAATTTCTTTGCTGCACGTACTTCCACAGGCTTATGTGAAAACACACTACTGAATTTAACAATACTAATGCTAAATGTGAACTGCTTCGTTCATGTTGGTACCTCTTGAATTTGCCCTGCTTGTACCTCTTGGTTTCTCTTCTTTACTTCTGACAACAGGCAAGTATTATGTTTTTTAACGGTGGCTTTTTTTCTTTTTTTTAAGTCCGAAGCCTTCTGGATTGCCTACAGAAGACCCAGAAAGAAGATGTTATTCTTTTCTCCATGCTTCACCCTCAGGGTTTATACCATGCCTGGGACTCCTGTAACCTTCCTCACACAACCCTTCATATCAAGAGCTCATTCTCAGTCCTGCTGCTGCACTCACTGCTCACAAAAGCTGCAGCCCAGCTGGTGTCACAGCCTGGACTCGTGCCAGTGTTTTATCAGTCCTTAAACCCTTCCTTTTTCCCAAGGAGCTTCTGCTAACTTGGCCTCAGCAGCATTTGGTATCTCTGCCCGGACTCTGGGCAGTGAGGCTGCTGGAAAAGTGGATTTCTCCCTTTGTGTTTCTCCTGTAAAAACAAGCAAACCAAAAAGCCCTTAACGCTTCACTCCTCCTGCGATTCCCCTGTCAGAAGAGCCTTCTCAGTTCGCACCAGCTGCAGCCCGGTCCCGGTGCCCCAGCTTTGCATGTGATGTGGATGGTACCTGGAGGGCTCTGCTCCCGAATCCCCCCTTGCTCCCAGCGTTGGGAGCCCTTCCCCAGTGGTCCAGTCTTGGTCTGACCACGAGCCCGGGGAAGAGGGGGGCTGTCTGTCCTAGGCTATGATGGGGAGGGCAGAGGCCCCTGGCTCGCTCCCCTCTTTTCTCCCGCTGATCTCCAGCAGGCGATCCAACAAAACCCTGGTGGGGACGTTGTCCCAGCGGGCCATATCCTCCCCGTGCTTCCGAAGCTCCCTCCATATGTCCACTCGCATCGTGCTTAGCTCCCTCCTGGCCACGGTATTTTGTACCACAAACCGGGGAGCCGCACTGTACTGCCACTGCCTCCTGCCCTGCCACCTTCCTCTCCTCCTGTTCCCCGAGAAGGGCAGCTGGGGGGTCTCACTGGCAGAGGCGGTGGTCTGCAGCATCTTTGGGTCCCCCCTCATCTCCCTGGAGTATTCCGTTCCTCTGCTGCCCCCTCTGTCCCCCCTTGCTGGCCGCTCCCTCCTTCCCTGGGCGCTCCCGGGTTTGAAGGGGTGAGGAGCTGGGTCAGCGGTGGTTGTTCCCTTTGTGATCACCTGTTCAGCCTGTGGGGGCACATTTCCCTCGCTTCCCCGCTCTTCTACGCCCCCTTCCCCCTTCACAGCCACCGGAGCACTGCTAAGCAAAACGGGGTTTGCTTTAAACCTTTCTGGCATCTCGAAAACTAGAGACTGTGGGCTTTCATCCTTGCACTCCTCTACACAGGGGCTGCCATCTGGATTAACCCATCTTTTTTCATCCCAGTGCTCATCATCTCTTTGGCAGGGTATTTTTGTAAGGGCTGTGACTGGGACATGCTTCGCCTCCAATGCTGCTTTCAACTTTTCCATCTTGACCTCGCAGGCTCGGTGGTCTGTGCCCTTCTCTTTTAGGATCTGTATTTTTTGCACCAGTAGTCGGATTGTTCCTTGCACTTCCTCTACAGCTTTTGTACTGATGGCTAGTTTTTCCTTCAATGCCTGGTTTTCATTCAAAATGGCCTTTTTTTGTTCACACACCTCTTGATACTGGAGAACACTTCGCACATGTTCCACAGCCACAACTCCTTCTCGAGTTATACCCTCCTCTAGTTTAAGTTGCTGAGCCCTTATTTCTGCTTTCAGTTTCTTGTTTTCCTCCCTTAGGTTCTGAATTTCTGCCTGGGCTGCCTGTTTCTCTTCAGCTAAACTTTTGGCCACTAACCACACAGCCCATGCTCCTGCACATTTTAAGGATTTTCCAGAGAAGAGTTTAGACTTGGCCATCTCTTTTAAGTTGGCAAACTCTAGGTCGGCCTGCTGGATACTTTTGCAAGAGTTTGGACCCCAGGGGTTTGGTCCCCACTGAATAACCCAATTTGCCAGCTCTGACATATTTTTGTCTCCTCTAAAGGTTATTTTTGACTTTACAGAAAGGTCTGCTTACAAACTGTAACTCAAGGAGGCTGAGAGAAGATAGCAGAGGCTCATGCAAATGTGGGCTTGTTCTTCTGTTGTTTTTCTAGTGCACTTCTTCCCTCCAGAAGATTTTCTCAACCAGGAAATCTCCCAAGCAGGGATTTCTAATTTAGCTCTTCTCACAGACAAGCAGAGGGCTTTTGTTCCTCTGTCCAGGGATGCTTAGAGGTATCCCTTGAGCATTTCTTCTCCCTAGGCAGAAGGAAGAAGGCTTTCAAACTTGCTGGATTTCCCACTTCAGTATTTTCAGCAAGTCTTTAAATGGATGCCTGTGTTGCCCCCAAAACTGGGTGCTATGCTTTCAGCAAGACACTCGAGAGTATGTGAACACAGAGTAGTCTTACTGCTGGTTGTCCCTGACTGCCTCAGGATGGCACTCAAACAAGGGTTTCCCCAAAGTGTTGCTCACAAAAATGTCATAAGGGCTCCCAGGAGGGCTGCTGCCTTCTTCACTAGTTCTATGCACCACAGCTTGTGCCTTTATGTGGGCTAGAGAAACACGCCTTACATGGGAGAAGCTGCTGTTTGACTGCTTAAGAGTTTTAACAGCCTGATCAAAGAGTGCTAATCAATCCACTTACAATGCTGGATGATATTATCTAGACTATTAGGGATAAAGGAGATAGAAGGAAAAAATAATCCCTTATCAGTATCAAGCCCGCCCCCTCCCTCAGCTGCTGTGCCTTTCCCCGGTTTATGCTCACCCCTCCGCTGCCCAAGGATGGCTGCAGGTGCTGCGACCCAAGTCCTTTGCCTCCCAGCAATGCAATGCTGATGATGGGACCCCTCTGTCTGCCTCTCCGGGAGGGTGGTGGTGGTGAGATATTGCCTCCTCCTCTGCCAGAGTCCACCTGGGGCTCTCTGTACCCGTCTCCAAGGCTCCCCTCACTGTGCTCCTCAGTCCCCAGGGCTGGATATATCCACACTGAGCTGCCAGTCGGAGCTGTGTACGCCTTGCAGAACTGCTCCTTGCTCTCCTTGCTGCCCATGAGTGGTGTTTCCCAGCCTCAAGGTCGTGTTCCTCTGTTGGTGCAGCAGCTGCCCATGGGGGAGTAGTTCATAGCACTGGGGCTGCCAGTATCACCCTGTGCCAGGCGTTTCAAGGCCCCACTGTCCTCCCCTGCCTGCATTTTTCCTCCTGCCTCAGGCAGCAATTGCTGTGCTTCTGCTGCACTGTAAAAATACAGCCAAGCCATGCTGCTGGAGGCCTTTCAGCACCCTTGGACCAGGTGAAGCAAAACCTAATTGTAGATGGGTGAGGTCCCTGAGATGTTCGACAGTCGCTGTTGCAGCTGCAAAGTTCTGGCAAAGCTCCCTGAGTGCCAAGTCCCAACCCAAACAAGGTTGGCCAACCTTTTGCACCCCAGGGGTTTGCTCCCCAGACTCCAGCATTTTGGTTTTTGTCCAACCTCGTGGGCATCCTCTGGCAATGGCGAGACCATTTTTCATGGGCTCTAGGCATGCATCACACCACCATTATTCTTCTGTGTTCCCCAAGAGCCTCTTGCTTTGCTACAACAGCCATAGGAATAGAGGAGCAAACAGTTTGTGCTTTGCCTTGGCCAGAAAGACCATCACTGATGCTCCTCAGCATTTTCACCAGGAGGTGCAAGGAAAGCAGTGGGTCTTTGGGGGCTCAGTGTGTGATGGTTTGACCTACTCTATGGCCAAAGAAAACCATCAGGCAGTGCTGGCAACAAGGGCAATAATTCTACACAGAAACAATTCCTCAAAGAAGTGAAACAAGGAGAAATATCTGAAGTTCTGCAGTTATTAAAACCAACAAATCCCTGCTCATAAACCCCACCATCCCCACAGATCAATGCTTTGAGAGACATCTGAAGCTTTGTAAACTAGAAGAGGTAATAGGATTAAAGTTGCAATGTGACAAGACAGCTAATTTTTAATTATTTCGAACTCCTTTCTAATTTCTACTTCATTCTGAATATTTAAAAACCTTTCCAAATGTATTTCACAAGTTTCAATAACAACCTAGTAACTGGATGTGGCATTACAGCAATTTATAATCACCTCCTAAAATGGGGATCTAAATTAATCTTTCTACATCTCATTAGTTTAGCTATCAGAGATCTTTTACAAGATAATTGGCTTTCAGTGTCTTTAATTTAATTTAATTTATTAATATCTTACATTTATATTTCATAGATGCTGATTTAATTATTGAACTGATACATCTCAGAAACATAATTCTTTTATACAGCATCAAACTTTTGCTTTTAGGGCTCTAGAGCCTTTTTAAGATGTTTTAATGATAAATAATGAGTTTGTGTTTGTGTTTGCCTTTAGAGTGGATATCAATTTATTTTTGCCTTAGGTTCTCACTAAGGGAAATTAGATCTTATTTTGGAACATCCTGTTGTGCAGATGAGGCTGCCTTTATTGTTAAACCAAAGCTTGTTCTAACTTTGTAATGCTGTAAAAGTACAAACAAGGGGAGGCAGTAGTAGCAGAAAGAACGTGGAATAATTCATACCTGACAGGTATTTATGTAAATTATTTCAGTGGGCAGCAGAGTCAGGGAAGTCCAGTCTCCCATGGTGTTGTGTCCTGTGCTGAGCTCCCCAGTGCTGGTGGCAACACTGCCCTGCCTGAAGCTTCTCCTGCAGCCAGGACCATCCATGCCCACCCCATCAGGGGCTTGCCCTTCCTGCACCCACACCACTCTCTGGGTCTGGGGGGCTCCACCACCATCCCCTTTGCTAATTAACCTGCAGCAATGTAGTATTTTGGAAACTTCCAGCCTGCTTTAAACTTTGGCTGAAATGTCCTTAACCAAATCAGTGAGGAAAGATAGACAAGCTGACTGCATGACTGACCCCAAGAACATCCTTCCTTCGGAAACCAGCCTAAAAATATGTTCCTTCCTAGAGCAGAATAGCAACGTTGAAACATCTGACAGTAAATGTGATGATGATAATTGATTCTTAATGAATAATCCAGGGTAGTTTTAATATTTTAGCTTCACAGAATACCTTTCATCCCCAGGAGCTAAACCAAATTATAAAAGGTGTACCTTTATCCCACAGGGTCTCCTTTTGCCATTAAATCCACCATTTCAGGGGGACCAGCTGCACAACTGGGCCAACACTGGGCAGGTTGCATAGCACTGCAGCACAGAGGGGCTGTATCCCACTGGACATGAGCCAGCGGTGTGTGCTTATAGCCCCGAAAGCCAACTGCATCCTGGGCTGCATCCAAAGATAGACAGCTGGCAGGTTAAGAGAGGTGATTCTGCCCCTCTACTCTGCTCTTGTGAGACCCCATCTGGAGTGCTGTGTCTGGCTCTGGAGTCCAGCACAAGAAAGGCATGGAACTCCTTGAGCCAGTCCAGAGGAGGCCACAAAGATGATCAGAGGGCTGGAGCACCTCTCCGGTGAAGACAGTCTGAGGGGGCTGGGGTTATTCAGTCTGGAGAAGAAACAGCTTAGAGCACCTTCCAGTAATTAAAGAGGACTTATAAAAAAAAAAGAATTACTTTTCACAAAGGCAGATAGTGATAGGACAAGGGGGAATGGTTTTAAACTAAAAGAGGAGAGATTGAGATTAGATGTTAGGAAGGAGTTCATTACTCAGAGAGTGGAGAGGCACTGGAACAGGTTGCCCAGAGAAGTTGTGGAAGCTCCATCCTCAGAAGTGTTCGAGAACAAGTTGGATGGAGCTTTGAGCAACCTAGTCTAGTGAAAGGTGTCCCAGGCCATGACCAGGGTTTGGAACTAGGACATCTTTAAGATTCCTTCCAACCCAAACCATTCTATGGTTCTATGAGTTACCTCGGGTGAGTGACAGAGTCTGCAGTCCAAGGCCCCACAGAGCTCAGCACTTCCAGTTCTGTGGTGGAAGTGAATTTCCACCCCTCACCAAGACCCATCAGTGCACACCTTTCAGGTGTGAGGTGTGCTGCCCACGGAGGGGCTTTGCTCTGACACGGCGTGGGAGCGGCCTGGGGGTGCAGAAGCTGGTGGGGCGAGACACCCCCTCTCCCACCCAAAACCTGGGGATGAGGAGGGGGCAAGGAGCCCCTGCAGAGCCCGCTCGCGATATAGGGCTGCTGTGGGCATCCCTCCGCTCCATCCGCGCATCCCGCCCGACACACGATACGAGCCGAGCCGAGCCGACCAGCCGGTGCCCTCCGGGATGGACACTGGAATGACGGGCCCCTGCCGTGTCTCCCGGAAAGCGGCCGGGATGCAGAGCCCGGGGGCACTGCGGGGATCCCGGGGCAGTGCGAGGATGCCGGAAAAAATGCTGGGATCCCGGGGCAGTGCGGGGATGCAGGGGAAAATGCTGGGATCCCGGGAGCAGTGCGGCGATGCCGGGGAAAATGCTGGGATGCCGGGGGCAGTGCGGGGATGCGGGGTCAGTGTGGGGGTCTCGGGAATGCCCGGGCAGTGCGGGGGTGCCAGGGCAGAGCGGGGGCAGT
>WBMV01000950.1:1571754-1588875 GCA_013396655.1 Campylorhamphus procurvoides | reverse complement strand
GCCGGGGCAGTGCGGGGGTCTCGGGGATGCGGGGCAGTGCGGGGATGCCGGGGCAGTGCGGGGATGCCGGGGCAGTGCGGGGGTCTCGGGGATGCGGGAGCAGTGCGGGTCTCCCCGCTCCGCCGGCGGCCGCGCCGGGTCCGCTCGGGATGCGAAGGAAAAGCGGCCCAACACTCCCCTCTGCTGTCGGCACAGACCGCAGCACGGGCAATCCGCACCGCCCCGGCAGGGCACTCACCCCAGCTCTCTGGGCTCATTTGTCCAGCTAAAGCATAAAAAAGAGTCTGCATCAGAGGAGAGGAACAACCATCAGCAGCGTCAGCTCGTGTCGAGTAACACTGGAAGCCTCTGGCTCTTGGGTAAAGTCAGGTTTGGGTTTAGATGCACACGGATTAGAGTATGAAAGTTATTACTTTATAACTGCCCTTCCTCCCCATCCCCAAAATTAAAAAGTTGCCGTTCCACAAAGTTACTCTGCAACACAGCTTCTGCCAAATCTCTTTGCTCTGCAAACTGTGACCTCTGTCGACATGAGACTGGTTGTCAGGCTTTGTCTGCTGAGGGTGGAGTGCAGCAGGCCATAAAACAAGGCAGATGGGTTCCTGTCATATTATCATGTTGGTTTTGTCCAGTTCTATCCAGTGGCCTTTTTTATTTTAGAAACTTTGCAACATTTCACAATAACTTTATTAGTAAAACAATGCTGCAAGCCTTTCTTCTTTCTATCCCTGCTCCAGATGCCCCAGGCTGACCCTTTCTTGTAGAGCCCTCTGCAACACTCTTGTCAGCCCCCCTAAGCCAGGAGGGGTGCCTTCCATGTGCAACATGCAGGGCTTGTGTGGCAGGAGAAACGAGCATCTCAGTGAGCCTTGAGGAACTCCACTGACCTCATGCAGGTCAAGCTGGGACAATTTTCCCTTCTCCACGAGGCTCCCAACGTGGCTCACACACAGTTCAAGACTTTTCCTTGATGGCCTGTTATTAAAACTGTACAAATAAGAAAGTCTTCCTCCAATTAATCAAACTAGAAAGAAGGTCAACTGGGTTCATTTTAGATCAACCTGAAGTGAATGTTTCTGGTAGTTTGGTTTTCTCAGCAGAATGATAAAAACTTTCCTGAAAGAAGTCTTAAACCAGCCAGAGCTTCTTGGCACTTGGTTTTAACCCTGCATCTGCAGCTCTTCTTTGACTGTCTGCTGACCTAAGATGACATTTGCAAACATTTTCTTTTAGTCCACACCAACCTCTTTTTAGTGGGTAAATGACTGGTCCCACCATGCCCCCGAGCTCTATTCCTATATTAGCCAGAGATGCCCAAGTGTCACCCAGGGTCAGCTCGTGACTTTGGCATCATGTGCTCTTGCTCCAGACATGAAGTCAAGTGTATGATTTCTAGACAGCAAGGAGAGATCTCTTCCAAAAATACACAAAGAAATCCTCAGATGCCACCCAGGTCTAGCTGTTCAGGAGAGGGAGTGAGGAAGATGTCCAGAACACGATCCAAGGTCTGGATCTGGACTTCTATGCTTCCACCACTGTAATGTGAGCATTTTTGTCTGGTCTGCCAAGAGGCAGGGCAGATAGTGTGCCTTGTCGATTAAAAAAAGGAAAATAAAGGTCCCATTAGATGTACTTCAGTTAGGAACTGGGAGAGGGATTTCACTACATTTGGAAAGTCAGACACTGGAAATAAAAACAAGATCTTCCACTTCTTACCCACTCTGGTTCTTCTTTACTAACAATATTCCCCACAGCCAGACCCAACTTCTGCATCCCAGGACTCCTGCTTAAGGGATTTAAAATTCCTATTGATTTCAATGGGTTCAAGCTGCTTAACAGTTACCTGCTGGAGCAAGGAGCTGGTCTCTGGGTCGCTGCCTAATCACTGTGTGCTGCAGCAGGGCTCATCAGGCCCCAGGACAGCATATTCTCAGCTGTACCAGAGCAGAGTACATTGTGTTTCGTCCTTGCAAAAGGTTGTTATAAATGGTTTCGTTTCAAGAGAGCTCAATTAGATCTGGGAACTCTGCAACAAGTTCATTCCTAATTGTGGCTCGGAGACTTTGCAATAGTCAAAAGACAAATGGATGCTGAAGAAAGAAGCAAACAACAGCAGGCATTTCCATGATGTCCTCTTTGCTGCTTATTAGCTGTGGCCTGTCACGTACTGAGTACTTCAAGCACTTCACCTGTCACTTCCAAGACTGTCAGATTTCTCCTCCTAAGTTTCCATGTGTTTCAGGGGAGAAGCTGAGTACACTACCTGCCAAAGGCACCATCTCCTTGCATTTGGGAGCCAAGAAATTTGGAAAATGAACATTGTTGCACCTGAAACTGACCTGTACCAATGCTGCCGTACAGCACCTTTTGATCTCCTTCTGCAGGCCACAGGAAATCAGTCCTCACCTAGCTAATCAGTCCTTACCTAGCTAAGCAAGGTAATGAAAGCCTCAGGACATCAGTCTGGCAGATGCTTGTTAATAGGACCTGATTGTCCTTAGTCCTGAGAGTGGCCTGGTTTCTTGGGGATTACAGCCGGCCTTATTTAAACTTTCATCTCAGCTGAATGTGATCACCGAAGTCAGGTCAGCTCTTGAGGTGGGCGGACTCTGTACGTGCCAGTCCTTGTAGCAGAAACCATCAGGTTGCTCCTCTCTCCCAGTGCTGGTACCAGCCCTGGGGCTGACTTTCTGCAAATTGAAATAAGACATTTACTTTCCTTTTCTCATTTTCCCCAGCTATGAAAATACATGTATGGATGGGATTATCATAAACAACGTCACTAAATCGTGCCTTGGCCTTTGCTACTTGTTCACAGTGACTCATGCAGCAATTCTTGCAAGTGTGGGACAAACAGGAGCCAGTGTTCAGCAAACACAGTCCTGGCTCTTCCCCATCCTGAATGCTGACCCCCCAGGGAAGGACTTTTGTTGATAACTGAGAGATGTGGGGTACCTGAGCACCCCCTCTTTCCAGTTCAAGCAACAAGAAACTGGTTGCTGGTTCTCTGCCAGCTGTAAGCAGTGGGTTTTGTCCTTTGGGACTAGTCCTACACTCTGTTTCAGCAGCCTTGGTGCAAGTGCATGGCTGGGCAGAGTAAGGAGTTGGGCTGGTTTCCCCCCTCCTTTTCTTCCATGCCCCTGTGCCACCACACTCACGTGTTGTGTCTGGGAGTGGGTGACAGCTCACATAATGCAGACTGGCAGGTGACCACGGGAAATGCAGCACGGGTCACGTCTCTGCAAGCCAGGCTCAGCCTAAGTCTCCCAAGATGCGTCACTAAGACTCTTAGGGCTAAATCCCTCCCTGCCTAAGTGCAGCCAGCAGCAGCCCTGCAGCAGGGATGTGCTCAGCCCCCCACTCGTGCCCAGATGCACATTGCTCAGCTGCCACTGCTCGCTGCGTCTGTAACACAACTTGTCAGATGGCTTGTTTGTGAGCTCTCCTTAACCAAGACCCCAGAGCAACTGAAAAGATTTTACCTTTCTGTACCTGAGAACAAGGTGTGCAGGAATGAGACCCTGCTGGGCTGCCCACTGTCAGGAGGTTGTGACCATCGAGCAGCTTTGAGAGGGTCATGATCTGGAAGGCCTTGCTTATGAAAACCAGCACTTGCACAGCAGGGCTTCACACCTCCCTGGTATCTTTAAGCACTTCTCTCTGCCTCTTAGAGGCAAGGAAATGGAGAAGGGATGGGAACGTGGCCGTCCCTTTGGCAGACAGCGGGTACAGCCTGCCTCCTGCCTGCCTGTGCCGTGACTGTGCTGGGGCAGGAACTTGCAGGGGGTCAGGCTGACCTTTGGGTGCCTTTCTCATGGCGCCTCTTTTGCAAAAAAGGCCAGCACTACCCAAGCATCCCTCCCACAACTATCCCCGTGTGAACCCAGCCGTGTCCTAACTCCATGGCTCTCATTTCTTGCCAGTCAGGTCCCAGCCACCCAGCCAGCTTGGATTCATTTCTCCCCCTCCCTGTTTTTCCTTCTCCCTTCCTCTCCTGGAATCCCGTCTTTACTAAACTGGTCTCACCAGTCTCCATCTGGATTTCCTGCCTGTCACATGTCATAGGCAGGTCTATTTCTGCCCCCTTCCCTTGCACCCCACACTGGGGAACCTTGCACCCTCTCGGAGCAAAGGCAGGTCACCCTGTCGCCTGGCAAGGCAAGTGACAGACCACTCTCACCAGGGTGAGAGAGAAGCCTTATCCTTTCTTTCCCTAGGAGAAAAAGGAATAACATCCACACCCGCTCCAGGCAGAGCAGCCACCCTCTGAGTATCACCCTGCTGCCCACAACAGCGTTGCTGTAAGGAAGGGCCTCATTTCACACAGACAGCGGCTTTGGAAACATTCTGTAATTAGTGCTGGGGACAGCAAACAGCTTTGCAGGAAAGCTGAGAGCGTTCCCAAAGTTGCTCATTAAATCTTCTCAGAGTTCCTCGGAGTGAAGTAGCTGTCTGGAGGCTTCCCACGCAAGGCAAGGGCAGGCAGGGGACCAAGGTGCACCAGCCCCCTTCCTGCTCTCCTGCCCACACTCCAGCCACCACGCTCAGCCCTCCACCTGGCAGAGGGGTGCCCTGTCTCCCCTCTGAGGAGCTGTGTCCCTTTCAGGCTGAGGATGTCCATGTGGTCAGTGCCCAGTGGCTGCAGCATCTCCAGGCTTTGTTCCCTTTCACCCTCATGGGCTTTTCCAGTGGCGAGGACCACACAGACCCAGCACCCTGTGGCTTTGTGAACAAGGCAGGTGTGTTTGTGGGGTGTCCTGGAGACTGTATGGGACAATTTGATAAAAGTCATGGTTGCTTTTCTCCTGATGGCTCCACTGTTACACACGGGGCTGCTCTGCTCAGCCCCAGCTTCGTTTCTGTGTGCACAAGAGGCTGTTCACCTCTACGAAAGGGTTCATACAAATGTTCTTTAATTATCTGGGGTAACAAGGATCAAAGCCATCCTTCAGAACTTACAGCTGTAGGATACTGCTGAAATGCTTGTGCTTGAGACCAGTTGTATGGATATTATTGCAATTGGGACACTGTTTTAAGTGACTTGGAGTGGGGTTGGCCCCATCTGGAGAAGAAGAAACAAAGCAGGGGATCTAGCTCCTGCCATCCACCACCTACAGGGGGTTGGGGAAAAGGTGGGGCCAGACTCTTCCTGGGGGCACATAGCAAGAGACAATAAATGTGAGTTGCAGCAAGGGAAGTTCTGGTTAGAGAGGTAGAGAAATGTTCACTGTGGGGATAGTGAGGCCCTGGACCTGGTGCCTGGGGAGGTAGTGGGATTTCTGTTCTGGGAAATGGTCTCTGCTCATAACTCATCTGGACCAGCCCTCAGCTACCTGCTCAACTTTGCAGGTCAGCTTGGTTCCATGCAGCAGCTGGGCAGGAGGCCCTGGACGAGACCCTTTCTGCCCAAAGCTGCTCTGTTACTCCGTTAGCCACATCATCCACATCTATGAGATATTTCTGCAATTAGCCCAAGGGTTTACTGATGCACCACATCACCAGGGCTGCTACAGCACTCATTCCAAAAGGTCAGTGTTGGATCAATCCCAGGACTCCCTAAAGCAGTGCCTTAAACCAGCCCCAGCCCCACAAGATTTCAGCTTCCCCCACCTCCACAAGTTCCCTGGGTAGTCACAGTTCAGGGCAGACCTGGATTTATTAACCAGGGGAAATCACAGGAGTTTCAGGTGAGAAGTTTTGGTCCATTTCACAGGTAGGTTTGTCGGCCAAGGTGTCTGACATGAATCTTGAACTGTGGTAAAGGTTCACCTCCTCCTTGCCAGAGATAAGGAGATGGCAGCAGAGGGTGGTTTGGGGACTTTGCAGTCTTGTTTCTGTGACATGGATGAATATGAGCAACAGAAAGACAGGTGCTCTGCAGTGCTGGACCCAGCTGCGTATAAAAATATACTGCTCCACATAATAAACACATTAAAAAGGAACAAGGTGTGTCACTAACTGTCTCCAAGGCTTTACATGGGCCAAGCCGCTTTTTTTTTTTTTTCCTTTTTACAACAAATGGAAGTAGAGCAGTGGGCTGGTTTCAGGGGAGAGAAAGGAGTAGGAGGCAGAATATCACATCCTATTTCCTCTTTTAAACACTTGGCAGGGGAGCGAACTTTCCATTCCCATCTGGCACAAGCAGACTAAACACAGGTTCCTTTCTGATAGCCATCTGCACTCTTCTGCTACCTTTTCCCATCAGTCTTCTGCAGGCAAAATGCAAACTCGCACACTATTTAAAGATACTCGAATTTAGGGAGTGTAACCAAACAATCCCTTTTAGTTACCTTCTTTCCAAGTCGCCGAGCATCTAGCGCCAAGCCAAACAACAACCCGGTTAATCAAAAGGCTCGGGACATGAAAGCAACTCCATTTCCTATTTGTGAATGCACAGATGTTGTTTATCTTGGATCTCCCCTTGTTAGTCCCCCCAGGATTAAATCATAGGTCTTTAGGTGGAGCATGAGTGATTGATTTTCTATTGAAGCAGCTCACAGTAAGGCTTGGCCAGCCCCACTGCTGTACCATCCTCCTTCCCATCTCCCTAAGGATGGGTCTCTCTGGTGGTCCAAGGGCTCCCCCCAAGAAGTGAGGTGTTTAGTGGTGCTTGGGAACTTCAGCTCCAGGAACACTTGCTGACGCAGAGCTGGGTTATCTCTGCAAGGACATGCCCCAGGCACACCCTCAGGATGGTGAGGCTGATAGCTCTCAAGACTCAGGCACCAGCTGGGCCAACACTGGCACTGATAAGGGACATGAGCTTCCTTGCAGACACAGACATGGGGCCTGACTCCTCTGCAGCTCCGTGTTCAGCCAGCCAGCCCCACCTTGCAAGCCCAGCATGGTTTTGGCCAGGGAACACCATGTTTCAAGAGAGGTGCTGGTTTTGGTGTGGTGCAGTAGCTGGTACTGCTATCCCTGGTCAGGCCTTTATCCCATCCCTTGCTCCCAGGCACTGCAGCTGAACTGCAGGTTTTGTCTGTGTCCAATGGACCCCAGGGAACTTATTGTCTCCATCCATGAGCAGACTTGGCCTCTATGTGTCCTGTGGTGGTGAGACGCTGTGGTCCACAGTCAGGTGAGTAGGATGTTTCCTCCTTCATAAAAACCAAGATGTTCTGAAGGTCTGTGACATTTGCCACCTGATGCCAGCTCTAGACACCTTGTTCAGCCCTGGCAGGAAGGGCTGCTTGTTCTCTTGCCTGCTTACATAGCCTTTAATTTCAAGTGGAGAGGGCCATCCTTGTCCTTCCCCATGCCTGTCAAACTGCTACAGAGGCTGACTGACATGGCCTCATCAACCAACCCTCCTGCAGGGGTGGCTGCACCACGGAGGTGTAGGCGATGCTCATGCGCGGCGTCCTCGGAGCATTTTGAGAGGCTGCTGGTGGGATGAGTGCCACTTCTTGCAGCACCGGTTGTGACTGCTTCCTTGGCTGTCAAGTGCTCTCTTGGAGAGGGGGGAGCCATGGTGATAGTTTTCCATATTGCAGAAACACCCCGACTGCAAGACTAAGCTGGTGGTGGCTGAGGCTGTGTTTGGAAACACCTTCCCACCCACAAACCCTCTGGTGCCGTCTGCCTCCTAACCGGGAGTCGTCGCCACAAATCCGGCACGCAGGCTTGCTCCGGAGCTGCGAAGGGCTGAGCAGCCCTGCAGACGGCGTGGCTCGCCCGTGTGCCCTGCCTGCCCCGCGGTGCGGCGATGCTGCAGGGCCGAGCGCTCCCGGCAGAGAGCGTGTCCCGCACGCGGCGTCAGCAAGGACGAGGAGGAGGAGGAGGAACAGGGGGAGAAGAGCCGTGTACCCAGACCTCGGCAGCCCTGAGCTGCTTTCCCTGCTCCCCAGGGCTGCAGATGCAGCTACAGCGTGCCTGACACGGGTCCAGAATGGCTCGGAGACCCGGACGAGCATCAGCTCGTGCCGCCAGGGCGGCTCTGGACGCAATTTTCCCCTAACATGCTTTCCGCAGGAGTTTCAGCGCCCAGGTTTCAGTGGCAGTGGGAGCGGGAGGAGTTCCCACCTATGGGCAAGGGTGGGATGGGGACACCGCATGTCCTAGGTACCCTCAGCAGCTGGGAGTGGCACCTGCAGCGCGGCAAAGGGGGTACATTTTCCCCTGGTGCAATTTCACTGAAGTCCATAGAGGTAGAGGGAGGTGAGCAGAGAATTTGTCTCTTCTTTAGTGGCATAACTGAGCCGACTACAGTTTTTCAACAGTAGTGACAGATTTAAGATAAAGCCCATCCCTTCCCCTGCAGGCTGGCCAGATGGTGCAGCTGCCAAAGGACAGCAGTCATCGGGCTGCTTCCTACCATGCAAAGAACCTAGAGTCATGCAAAATGAACCACAGTGACTCTTGCTAGAGGGCATGAAAGAAGGGGTTATGTAGTGAAGACTGTGTCCCCCTACCATGTCTGTAACTATGGAATATGATGAGCTGGGACCAGGGTCCTGCCCCTGCTGCTTTAGTGGTGGGTGAGGGGAGGGAGGGATCACCCTGCTACATGGTTGTTGTGTGCAGTGGGTCATGAAGCAAGATGTCACACTGGGAGCAGTGTTCATGAGGTGCTGTTGTGGCCAGGTTGGAGTCTTTGGAAAGGGAGGGAAAAGCTGACGCAGAGTAGCCACAGGACTGCAGAGCTGAGCTAATTTAGGTATTCATTCCTTGAGTCCCCAAAGAAGCAATTACTGCATCGATCCCCATCTTAGTGAGTTCTCAAGGCAGAAGGCAGAAGGATAACTAGCCTCTACTCTTAAGTAGGAAGCTGAGGATTTTGCGGGATTACTTCTTGCTCCTTGACAGATGTAGGTCCTTTTAGGTCAGAGTAAAGGTCAGTGCTGAGCATCATGATTTGATTTAATAGGCACCAGTAAGAAACTTTCATCTAGATGGGGATGGGACAGGCTAATGACCACATGGGACTGTGCTGGCTCTTGCACACCTGTGCACATGCAGGACAGAGTGTGGAGACAAGCACTGCCAAGACCCATATGATCAGAGTCCCTCTCAGTGCCTGAATCTGCTCCCTGAGCCTGGAGCTACCCCAAGCCCAGAGGAGCTAGATGTCTGTGAGGAGCCAGACTACGCAGCACATTCTGGTTCAAGTTGTCCTCTGCCCCTCATCTGCAGTGTGGCCATAGCTCTTCCTAAGTCTGGCTTTTATCCAACAAGCAGTGGAGCTTGGAGCTCAGTGCTGAATGAGCAACTACCCTTCTAACTTCAGTACTAAACTTTCAACACCAATTTTCTGTCCTTGGTCCTTTCAACTCTTCTCAACAAAGCGATCCCTGCTGGGGAAACTCCTGGGGGCTGCCATGCACCTGCACATTCAGCCTCTCCCACACTTTGTAGTGGGGACATAGTGGTTTACCCGCACTTACGGCAGCCAAAGCTAGAGAACTGACTCAGTTCTCTTGGGGCAGATGTGCCTGACATCAATAATGCTAGTCCTCTTTTGGTGCAAAAATAGTATTACTGGTGTAAAAGCTGCTTTGTGCTATGATACCAGTGGTTACAGCTTTAATTATGACACCAGAGGTTAACAAGTGTAACAGCACAGATGAGATATTATAGAAACAATAAATTCCCCCAGTCAGCTCCTGTGTTTTGGTGCCTTCTTGATGCTTAGATTTACATGTTGCCTCCCTCCCTCTTAGGCAGGAGACTCTCCCCTGTGTTTCTCAGGTTCCCACTGTCTCCCTGATGCTTGCAAGGGACCTGTCAAAGGGTGTTGTCTCTAGGGTCAGCTCTTTCCAGGGAGCTATTCACCTGACCAATAGACTAAAAAAGGGAAATAAATACCAGTGTTAAAAAAAAAAGTATTACATCTGTTAAAAAAATTATATACCCTGTTTAAAAAAAAATAAACCTGTTAATAAATAAAACTCTAGAGTAATGAAAAGGGGAAATGCGGTGATTCAGTAAATAATTCAATTTTTTAAATGAAAATATCTTCCATACACTGATCCCAGCCAAAAGGCATTTCTGTTCCCTTGACAGAATATAAATATTAACCCAGACAGTCTTTGTTCTTAATGTGTCCTTTTGTATTGGAATGATCTGGACCAGCACTGAGAGCTCACATCTCCTGCTGGCTTCCTTGAGGATGCTGGGTCATCGGTACAGCTCCAAGAGCAGTCCAGCAAGGACATTCTCCTCCCCTGAGCATGGGGCTCTGCTGCTCATCCATGCTGTTTGAGAGCTGATCTCCTGTGAGTGCCATCAAGGTTCAGCAGATGGATGGAGAGAACACCTCCTTTTGCGGGAACCTGAAGGAGGTGCTGGTGAGACACCTAAGCCATGTCGGCAGTCCATCAAACCCTGTTCTCTGGGGTTTTGAGCCCAGTTCTCTGCTGCTTTGTGGACTTTACCTTATTGCAAAATGTCTCTGAAACTCTGCCCCACTGGTGAAGAGTCATGGAGACCGGCCCCGAGTAACAAATGTACCTGGGAAGTCCACATTCTATGTGGGGACATGTCCGAGGCAGGGCTGGGTGAAAAAGGACCAGATGTTGGGTGAAATACTGGCCAAGGTAGACACAGGGCTAAGGAGTGTGCAAAGTCTAGCAATGGAGAAGAAAAGTGGGGAAAACTATGGAAAAACAAGAGTCATCATATTTTAGATTTCTTGAGACAGAGATGCGACCATGTCCTCTGTCCTTTCCTCCTCTCTGTCACCAGCCCCTCCAGTCTCCTATTGATAACCTCCAGAAGCTGTCACCATGAAAGGAAAGGCCCCTATTCAGAAGAGTGTTTAGCACACACTTAATTACCAGGACAAGCTTAAAGGCTTTGCTGAATTGGGCCTACAGAGCTGGATGGAAACCTGCTGAGCCATGCCAAGCCACCCTCACCAGAGGGCTGCACACTTGGCTCCACCACAGCCTCTTTCTTCCTGGGGGTCAGTGTAAAGTAAAACCAGAGGCAACCTTGCAAAAAGCAGTTCCAATTTCCAGCTCCTTAACAGCCCAGCCGCGTCCATAAGATCAAAACCCTCCACTCTGCCAGCTGTATTCATTCTTCTTGCTTTTCAGCACAGGGTACAAACCCCAGTTTTCCTCTCTGCTCCCCAACCCTCCTCACAACCAGGCACACAGGGCAAGACAGACATGTGCACGTTGAGTGGCCTTTTCTTCTCAATCACTGTCTGAAAGTCACTGTGAAATGCAGTGCTATGTGGAAAGTGGCTGGAAAGAATGACACTGTGAGAGCTTATTTTTTTCCAAGGAAATAAATAGACCATGCACTACAAGCACGGAGAGGAGAGGGTTTGTGCCAGGTCATGCACAGGTAAGGCCATACAGGGACAGCCCAGAGTTTGTTTGAGCTATAGTCACTGCCTTTACGAAGATTTTGCTGGGCAGAGGCACATGGACAGTCTCTGGTGGTGCCACCATGGCGGCAGGCTGCAGATAGAAGTGTTTTCAACTTCTCTGTAGCATCTCTGGTCATGCAAACAATTTGCAAGGGGACCATGAAATACGGGGGAGCAAAGCAAGCTACTGCATGCTGCACAGCAGCTCCCATGTGTGCAGGTACCTGGAACTGGGGAGAGGCTGACCACCTCTCAGGCTGATGACCTCTCAGCTGAGAAGGGGGGGCTTTAATGTCTCAGGTTCTGGAGAGATGTCAGACAAGCCAGAGCTTGAGGCCTGGCTCCAACATGGTTACGGCGATGGCCTGGGTTCAACTATTTCAAAGGGCACCGGACAGTCAAATCAAGCCCCAAATTTAAATTTGTTAAAATAACTTTTTGCAAAACATTAGGATGGAGAGAAATGTTTCCATGGTTTTGTTTTTAAATTCCAAGTGGGAAGAGTTTATTTTTTCTCTACGAAACTTTCCCTGTAGGATTCGCAACCCTGGCTGGGAGACAAGAACCGGCGAGCTCTGCTCCCTGATGGAGGCGACCCTAAGGGTTGACTCTGTGCTGGTCACGTTGCCTCGTGCAGCCTCACCCCCTTGGAAAAGGGAGGTGGCAACGTGCTTGGCTGCAGAGGGGCTGGGATGCCAGTGTGGCTGGCAGTCAGTCCGTGTGGCCACTGGATCTAAATCCGGATGAGTAGTGCCTTATATTTGCATGGCTGGAGGTAAACACAATGAAAACTCTTACATTACAAGCAGGTTAGGGGAAAATAAGGGAAAATGACCACCCAGTAGTTTTATTTCTTCTTGGCTCTGCTTATGCACAAGTGTCTTCAGTGGGGATAGTGATGGCCTGTCCTTCACCATCATGCTGCTCCTGGTAGATTGCTGCCAATTCATAACACATGAGTGAATGGCTGTTACCACTTGTTTGTCCTCTGTTGGTTTATGCTGTCCTGAAAAACAAAATATTATAGAGAGTTATAAAATTAACTGAAGGCAATAAAAAAGGCATGAGGGCTCATCTGGTTTCAATCAGCTCAGCGCCCTGGAAAGCAGTTTACCCCAGCTGAGAGCCCGAGTGCTGCTGCTCCTGCCCGCAGGTAACTGGGTAGTCCCGAGTGTTTAATGCAAAGACACATAGCACTGAAACACGGATCTGGTGAGCACTTCAGATGAGGAAAGAAGTGGAAATCAAGGCAGGCTGAGCTCCATTTACTAGAACTGGCTGAAAGCAAAAGGCGAAAAATATGCCAATTTGAAGTGCTTTTATTTTCCACCCATCATGGGAGCAGAGAAAGAGCACAGGGGTTCGTTCTCATTTGCAATTAAATACTTTAAGCTGATCCCGTTTTATTCTCTACTCCCATGTACTGCTCCATGGTTGTGGGGCCACAGATGGCAGGAAACTCCTCTAGCTTTGCCCCCTATGAGGAGTAAGGACTTGGCATTTTAGGATCTGCAGTGTAATGAAAGCTGATTGCTTGGACACATGGATTTCTAAGGTGGCAGTTCAGCAGCTCAAGGGTTAACGGAGCTCCCTCACTTTAAGCCCAGACATTGATATAAAGGTTTATGTACCTTGCTAAGCTTGTTTTTAGGTGGATACAACAGCCCCTCCTGCTCCACCTCTGTAGCTCCAGCTTTTCATACCCGGGTGGGGCAAGTAAAACAGAAGGAGGCACAGCTATTACAATACAACTCCACGGCATGAAGAACACCTCCCCAGGCTCATAAAACACCTCCCATCCCTGAGATACCTCAATACCTTCAGCAAGACTTGCCTCAAGGGAAGGGCCCAAGGTGCAGTGTTCCCACACCTCACCCACTAAACATTACACTTGTCAGGATGGGGGGTCGAGCCACCCCTGATCCAGTGAAGCAGCCAAGCGCAGTTGATGGAAATCACGGGAGGTGTGCCTTTGCTTTCAAAAAGACTATTAACGTGCTTATGGTTAATCACACAAATAAATCTCACAGTGGCTTAGAGCCAAAGTGAGCAATAAAAGCACCGATCCCCAGGCCTCCCGATGGGAATTGGCCAGGGCCAGGGCCGATGTTCTCACCAAGTCGCTGGGAAGTAATCTGCGTACTCAGCACATAGACACTCAGGGATTTTTGTCCGATGTCGTCCCCCCACACGCCCCCTAAAAGGCTGTTTTCTAGGTAGAAACTTGAAACTATCTGCCCGTGCCAGTCAGGATGGCAAGGCAGGCATCCAGAGGACGTGGGCAAAGGGCTGATCTGAGCTGTTTTTTTCTCAGGGGTGGCTGCAGGAGTCACGGAGGGTGAATGGATAGGAAAGTGAGCCCCGCTCCTGTCCCTTGGTCTCCTTCAGGGGTCAGATGTATCAAAAATTGGATATTTAAAGGAGCGTGATTCCCAAGGAGGGAAAAACCTTGAACATCAAACCTTGCTGAGTGTAGGACGGCATTTAGAGAGAAAACTTGGTGTGCCTGGCGCAAGCGGGACTTGGGGGCATGGGGGTTTTTCATTGGCTTTTATTTTGTACAGACGACACCAGGAAATTCACAGTAGGTGTGTGTATGTCTGGGGAAAACAGGCAGGCTTGCTTCTCATGAAATATCTCAGGGAGCTGAGCTATGGCCCCATCTAATATCCCACATTTCATGTGGACACAGTGGGAGATAAAGGCATTTGGGGCAGGCTGAAAACTTAATTATAAAAGACCTGCTGAAGCAGCACCTGTCTGTCTCCTTCTCTCAGAGCAGTCTCCCAGCGCCAGTACCACTGACTTAGACTGTTCAGCCTCAAAAAAGTCTCTTATAAGTCAAGTTTTTGTGTTTTCTTAGTGCAGAAATTGGCAAAGACAGTAAATGTGAGTTTATGCATCCTGGGGGATGCAGCAGGGAGAGGGGTCCTTGCGGACAAGCCAGCAAAACATAGGAAAGCTGTTTTCTGACCACTTTGGGACCTGATTGTCTTCTTACTCCTCTCCCCAGCTCCAAAACTCATTATCAGGAGGCTCAAGGCAGGCAAAAGGACTGTGTGTACCAAGTCCACCCTACTGCCTCCCTCCCATTAACCTTGGGGAAGGTTACTGGTGGCTCTTTGCAGAGAGCTCAGTCACACCCACCTGAATTTCTACACATCTGCAGGGGCTCGATCAACTCCTTGTGATTCATTTTAATCTGGCACAAAGCAGCAGCTTGCTGAGGCCTCATATGAAACACCCACATACGCTCGCATTATATAATATGAATTTAAGAAGATTAAATTATCCGGTCTGAGGAAACACAGGGATGTATGCATGTACATATCTATATACAGTCTGGGGGGTGGCTCAGTGGAGCTGAGGGCAAAGCTTCCCTTCAGAAACACTGAACTTGTGCTTTTTAGCACTTGAATAATGGGACAAATAGTGTGTACATGCCCATGCATAGACACGTGTAGGAAGCACAGCAACAGCTGTATGTTCTGCACGGGAAGGAAACAAGAGAAGCGCTTGTAACTGTGTGCTTGGTTATCCACTTTGTTGGCAGAGTCTGAGCAGCAGCATGGAGCAACAGGTGGAATGCAAACAGTCCCTGCACTAAATTTCACCTGACAGTGGATGGCAAGATCCTGCTCACTGGGAAAGCAGACAGAGGGGAAAATTGTCCCCCAAAGTCCTGAGCATTCCTCAGCAGCTTTGGAGGGCCTGGTCCATTGTGTGCCAAGAGCCCTGCCCTGCAGCCATCAGCCTGGGGGCACATTTCTCAGGAGGCTGCACGAGCGCCAGCAGCACATCGATGCACACAGTCGGGACTCATGCTGGGTTTGGGGTGCCCAGGCCTTTCACCCAAAGGTGGCTTTTGCCTTCCAGAAATTTCATGTTGGGAGGGGAAGGCAGGAAACCTGCTTCACCTGCAGCTGCCCACGGTGCTTGTGCTTCCCTGGCAGCAAATGGATTTGTCTCCCTCTCCTCCCGTGCCTTTCCAGTCATTGATTCTAAATGTTTTGCTAAATATAGCTGGGCTTCCTGAAGCTGCTCGCTGCCTTTACTCCAGCCGCAGGTGTGTTGCACCGAAGGTGCGCGCAGGGCCGGCGCTGCCGCGTCCCTGGGATGTGTCCCCTGCCCGCCCTGCTGCCACCACCACGAGGGGGGCGCGTTTGGAACCCCCTTCGTGAAACCCAGACCCAGACCCAGACCCAGCCCCGAGTGATGCTCGGGGTGGTGCCGGTGCGTCCCTCTGCGGCCGGTGCTGGGGGGCGCCCGCACCGCTCCGCACCGCACCGACACGGCGGGAACGCGCCCCTGTGCACCGGGAGCGCCCGGGCCGGGGGTCCTCGCTGCCACCGGGATGTGGGGACACCGGGATGTGGGGACATGGGGCCGTTGGGACACCGGAATGTGGGGACACCGGGACACTGGGAAACCGGAATGTAGGGACATGGGGGCGTGGAGACACCGGGACACCGGCACATGGGGACACGAGGACACCGGGATGTGAGAACACCGGGATGTGGGGACATGGGGCCGTTGGGACACCGGAATGTGGGGACACCGGGACACTGGGACACCGGCACATGGGGACACGAGGACACCGGGATGTGAGAACACCGGGATGTGGGGACATGGGGCCGTTGGGACACCGGAATGTGGGGACACCGGGACACTGGGACACCGGCACATGGGGACACGAGGACACCGGGATGTGAGAACACCGGGATGTGGGGACATGGGGCCGTTGGGACACCGGAATGTGGGGACACCGGGACACTGGGACACCGGCACATGGGGACACGAGGACACCGGGATGTGAGAACACCGGGATGTGGGGACATGGGGCCGTTGGGACACCGGAATGTGGGGACACCGGGACACTGGGACACCGGCACATGGGGACACGAGGACACCGGGATGTGGGGACAAGGGGCCGTGGGGACACGGCGGGCACGCACACCTCCCCCCGCAGGCGGCGCGCGCCGAAGCCATTCATGAAAAAGTTGACGTCAGGCGGGTGGGCGTGTCCCGGCGCGGCCCCGCCCCCCGCCGGAGGTATTTAAGGCGGCGCGGCGGCGGGCGCGGGGCTCAGAGCGGCGCGGTGTCAGCGGGACAGGTCAGATCCGGTCCGGTGGTCACTGCAGCGCCGCGCGTCGTCCCGCACTGTCCCTGCCTTGGGTGTCCCTGCCCGGGAGCCCTGCCGCCACCCCGCGCCCGGGGCAGCCTCCGCCGGGACTTCATGTCTGTGCTGTGCCCCCTGCCCTGGTGAGTGGGCGCTGCCCGCGTGGGGCGGCCGGGCTGGGCCGGGGGGCTCCCAAAGCGGAGCCCCCGCGTGTGTGCCCTGGGGCGGGATCCGGGGGGAGGGAGGGCGGTGCGAGCGGGGCGGCAGCGGGATGAGCCGCGGGAGTTCACTTCACTTCACTTTCTGTCGCTGGAAGCGCCCGTGGGGCTGTCAGAGCCGCGCCGGAATGGGCGCTCCGCTGGCGGGGAAGTGCCCGGGGTTGGAGAACGAGCTGGCGGGAGCTAAAGCACAACAGCTCCAACAATTACAAAAAAAAAAATTAAAAGAAAAAACCAGAACCTCCAGCGCCTGGCACGTTACTGTGGTGTGTTCCTTCCCCTCGGGAAGCGGAGCGGGAAGCGGAGCGGCGCCGGAGCCTCCCCGGGTGTGCCCGAGCGGGGCTCCCGGGGAGAGTCGGGGAGCTGCTCCAGGGCTTTGGATGCAGCTCTGCCTTGCGAGGTGCCGAGCTTTTTCCGCTGCCTTCCAAGGGGGGGCAGGAAGGAAGGGACCAGAAATAGACTGC